>WSYH01004451.1:39894-53208 GCA_036426205.1 Ascaphus truei | reverse complement strand
GTAGCTGGGGCATTCTTCATCCCAAATGGCATCACCAAAAATTCATAGAGGCCACTTGGAGTAATAAATGCTGACTTTTCGATAGCCTCCAGCTTTCACTCCCTGCTGTGCACTGAGCTGAGACCCTATCTTAACCTGCTCCACTGCCCCCCTGCCTAGATTCCCCTAAGAGGTCAGGCAGAGCATCGCTCGCTGGGTCCCACATCTGAGGGCTAAAAATAGCTAGCACTGATGCCCACTCGGTTTAGAATATTCCTTAAGCATATTAATGATAAGTCCTATTTCTACCTTTCTCTCCATCTAACTGCACAACAATTAATCATAATTAATAACAGTCAAGAGGTCCCCGTACCCTGCACCTTGTTTAAGGTCTACCTGTCAACCCTATTACAGTAAGTATTTTATAGAGCAGCGTGTGGTGCTGATTAAACAACACCATTTACAAAATAGTGTCACATTTTGACCTACTGAATATTAAATACTCACCCTTATTTTGGTCATATATGTCTCTTGATTAGTATACCTATCTATAGGATTTTGTACCCTCTACCTTGTATACATGACCAGCCAGGTCTATTGGTTACAACACCAAGGACTGTCATTTTATTTCATTTTCCCTTGCTTTATTTTAAATGCCAATTCTTTTTCATTAATTTGGATTAAACGATATATTTTAAATTAACTACACTTTACAGTTATTTTGACTTTGGTGCGCCAAATAGGGAGCTTGTCCTTAAGTGCCTAGTTGTACTTATTTGTCCTAAAAGGGGATATAAGTCAGAACCTTAGGAAAAGACATATAGTCCATTATCGGTGCAACAGGAACAGTTCACAGACATATAATATAATTTCCTTTATGTCCCCTTAAGTCTGAGCAATAAATCTTGATCCTGGGAGTATACTAGTGATCCCTGTATTACTGCCCAAATATAATGAGCTTAGATAGTGATTGTTTAAATAATTAATAGCCTATGACTCATGAAATAGTGGCCGCCACCATGTCAGACTTAAATCATAAAGTGGGATTTATGGAGTACTGGGGAGGCACAACCACCCGAAGGTAAAGTGCCCCCTTTTCACCACCACACTTAGATAAGGCCACTTAGAGCATATAGGCTACACAATCTATCAAATACAGGAAAACTCCACAGGTGACTCACTTTTGGTACAGATGGAGGCTTTGTTGAACAGACATCCAAAGTAGGTATACATAGGCTCATAGGTGCGTGCATTCAGCTTGATTGAAGATAACAGCAGGGAGAAGACCTCAGGCGAGGAAAAAGCGGAGCACTGCAGTGGGGTGTTGCGCAGAAGAAAACGGCACACCAATAATAAAAAATCTAATTTATTGAGTGACTGCGTGAGACATGCAAAAAAAAGGAACAAACTAACCCACTCTGATGCATTTCGGGCAAAGCCCTTTGTCAAAGAGTATAACCCCTCATACACAAGTGTGGATTTAAATACAAAAGTACCTGATTGACGCCGTCCATAGCCGGAAGTGACGTAAGCGGAACTACATGAGAGTCTCGCGAGATTAACCAGTAAACCGGAGACTCAGGGAGACAATCCGAGTTCATGCCAAAGCTCCATCTAGCCAGGAAACAGGCCACCAACTCGGCACTCACAATACACATATACAACACAAGCCCCACAATGGCAACCAGATACAGTAGAGGCAACTCTTATTCGAACAAAAACCAGTGGCAATTCCCCAAAAAACCCAGGAAACACCCAGGTACATTCTGAATACATGCCTTAAACTTTCCTTAAACTAGCCCCCGCATTTCTGCATTGATTAATGGCCTATCAGATTAACAGCGGGGGTCCCTGGCAGTCCCATTCAAACTGAATGGGACTGCCAGGGATCTCTGCTGTGCTAATCCTATGGGTCGTTAGTCAATGCAGAAATGCCTTAAACGTGCCTCAAACTAGCCCAGAACATACCCAGCACATACCCAGCACATACCCAGCACATACCCAGAATGTAACCCGGCTAGTTTACGGCAAATGTTAGAATAAACGTTGCCTCTACTGTAGTAATTTAAAACGGAGACTTAACAGCTCATGTCACTCACAATAAGTGACAGTAGGACCCTTAACGACTCCCAAATCATATTAGCATATAATTGTCCATGATACAAAACTAGAAGAATGGGTAGTCAAAGAAAGAGGGGAGCCAAAGCTGAGCGTATATGACAAAAACATTACAACCATATAACTAATAGTAGCAAAAATCTAAATTATAAAAAAACTGTGGTACTTAGTAGCACCACATCCCTCCACCCACTGTCCCATGCAATGTCATGCGTGAGGCAAACCGCATGTAGAATTCCCGGTGGCGCTTTCCTCCATCCTAAACATGCCTCTGTATGCTTCTGGAGTAAGGGCATACTGGGTTAACAACAGGGCTTTAACATGGCGATGAAGCAAGAAGCGTGGAGATTCAGGGCGTAGGGAGACCGTTAGCCACTGGGGCTACCATGACTGCACTCCCTATAACTGGCCCCCCAACAATGTCCCTGTTTTTTCCACCACCTCCCTCCCCATATCTTTCCATAACCATCAGGGCTGGAATGACCTCCTGCCCCCCGGCTGGACTAGTGGACACTGCAACTGCAGGTGAGGGTATGTCCCCTTCAGGTGAAGCAAAAGGGTCTCCTCCAGCAATATTTTGTCAGTAGGCAATCCGTAGCTCTCACAATAATAATCGGTGGTCTCAGATTACCTGGATAGTTCAAAAACACTGGCACCTCTTGTTGGCTGATGAAGATTTGTGTCCAGCTCTGAAACCTGGACCCACACTACTGAGTAGAAGAGTGAGGAACTTTATAGACCTGCTTGTTCACAGCCACTATACAACACCAATATCAAAAACGTGGCTGTCGAACAAACCTAAAGGTTCTTTTAAATGTGGGAAATGCAAGGTGTGTGCTTTATGATGTCGGCTAAAAAAAAATCCATAATTGGAATAACACGAAAGAGTATGATATTGGAACATTTAGGGGTCAGGGTCAGTCCGCAATCACCTTGAGACACCCATAGCGAGACATATAAATAATGCCCATAATGGCAGTATGCAGGTTTTAAAGTGTTAGTGTGGGATGTGTTCCTTCCTCCCATCAGCTTGCCACCTCTCACTCTGCCTGCAGCCCTCTTCTCTTCCCTAAACACAGAGTCCCCCCCCTCACCTATTCTCACCCTACTGGACTGGGGAGGGGATATGCTAAGGGTGGTGTGACTTTCACGCCCTCTGTAGGCGTGGCCATGATGTCAGCCCACCCCGCAGGCCAATGAGGTGAGGGTGCAGACAGACAAACATTTTTTTCACTCATATATATATAGATAAACAGCATATTCACTGACATCTCCTGGCTATCATACAGTACAAACCCAGCATTAGATTTACCAAAGAAAAGAATCCAACGGAAAACAGTGGGATATTTTGTGTCCATAAATTGGGTACAATTATTTAGCACTGGTTATTAGCCAGTAAACTGGGATAAATAAACCCCATAATGTCATCCGTTAGCAATTGAAAATCTTACTTTTTATAGTCTGCAACTCACTAATTTGCAGATTACTTAATAAAAAGTAAGTATTTCCTGTCATAATTTACTTCGCTTACACTCACCAGAGAAATCCAAATTAACTAAATTCTCCTGATGCCAGGAGATTACTTTAACTTCTATTATCTTTTATTTGTGGTTTAGAACTGATGACATTTGGTTCACTGGATTATGGTGACACAGTGAATAAAGCAGCAATCAAATCACAAAAAATTGAGATACAACTTGAGCAGTACTGTATTTCTGCATACTTCATTAGGATTGTATTTAGTGCATGGAACATATAAGTTCCTGCTTGTCATTATGAGCTGAAAAATGGTTCTCTAGCTGCTGCAATCCTTAAGGACATAAAATGTGTTTGCAAAAAGTGTAAAATATCCATAGTTACCAGGCCAAACCAGGGTGTAATCTTTCTACTGCATTAAAAATGTTCACATTAAAATGATTAAAATAGTGCCAGCTATGGTAATGAGAAATCTTAATATAAAAAGTTAATTAACTAAAACTTTATCTCTTAGTTTTCAAATGTATTATATTCAAATGTACTGTATTATAATTTTTACAGATATGTGATGAAACATCAGTTTATTTCTTTATAAAATGTTTTACCAGGAAGTAATACATTGATAGTTACCTCTCATTTTCAAGTATGTCCTGGGCATAGAGTTAAGATGACAAATAATACATGGATACAAATACAGTTACATAAGGGAGAAGGGTATACATTATATACAAGACATTGCATGCACAGTTAAAGATAATGTATATTTTAGGCGTATGTAACAGTTACAGACCAGATTAAAATGTGAAACAGCTTTAGTTTTGAATGAACTTAACTGGTGGTGGCTGTGACAGTCTCCGGTAGGTTGTTCCAGTTTTGGGGTGCACGGTAAGAGAAGGAGGAACGGCCGGATACTTTGTTGAGCCTTGGGACCATGAACAGTCTTTTGGAGTCAGATCTCAGATGATAAGTGCTGCATGTGGTAGGGGTGAGGAGCTTGTTCAGATAGACAGGTACAGTAGCTTGCCCAGAAAGTATTTGAAGGCAAGACAGGAAAGGTGTACAGTACGTTGCGCCTGGACTCAAGTGATGACCAATCTAGTTCTTTGAGCATTTCGCAGTGATGTGTGTTGTAGTTGCATTGGAGAACAAAACGGCATATTGAATTGAAGAGGGTGTCAAGTTTTCTACGGTGGGTTCAGTTGGTAAGAATTGTTACGGCAATAGGAATGAACGTGCAGACAGATTGGTAGAATTTGCAGAATGTGAAAACTTCTACATCATGAATTCATTCTTCAAGAAGAATCATAATAGAAAATGATCATGGAGTGGACCCAATGTAATAAAAAATTAAATTGATTATACCCTAGTTAACAAGAAACACGTGATTTGAAGACTGCACAATCCTTAACCGTTTTGAGTGATCACCAATTAGTTTGCTGAAAATTACATCTGAATGCAAAAATGGAAAAAAGAAAATGGATTAATGAAACACACAAACAATCAACATTAAGAACCTCAAGAAAAATGGCAGAGAATTTTAATCAGAGCTAAAATAAATTGTTTTAGCTTGCGTGAAATGCATGGGGATACCTTGACAAACAATTATGACGAATTTATGAAGAATGTCATCTTAAAGCATAGAGAAAACTTGAGTCATCCGTCACAAAAAAAACGGATAAGAAAATATCTGATGAGACGAAGCAATTACTGAGGAGACGACAAGAAATTAAGCAATCCTACGACGCAAGAACAAGGATTAAATATGCAGAGTTGTGCAAGATGATTCGCGAAGATGTATGAAAATGTAATTGTGATATTGAGAAGAAGATTATCAAAGATAACAAAAACTTAATGAAGATGAAGCAGCAACTTATGATTGGGAAGAAGCAAATCCTTGCACTTAAACTTGACAATGGATAACAAATAAAAGACTGTGCAGTTACCATAAGGAGAGTTGAAGACATGACATTGTGTACAAAAGCACAGATAAACACAAGGCATGATGCAGCAGAGGAAGAATGAGAAGAAATGACAAATGACCAAGGTATGAATCATTCATCCGTCCAGAAAGGACAAAGGTAGTAAAATCCACAAAAAATGGGAAGGCTCCCGGGGAAGATCGAAATTTTGAAAGAAGCTGGGGAAGAAGTAGAGAAAATCCTTGCTAAACTCTTTACATGCTGCTTAAAGAAGAAGAAATTCCAGAACAATGGAGAAATGCCAGAGTTTTCCTCATGGTAACAGGGACTTAACCCTGGTTTAAATGAGGCCTGGTTTCAATATAAGCCTGTAGTGGTCTGAGGAATTCAGCAAGGAGCTGGTTAATTTCTGCTAGAAAATTAACCAGTCTCAGCATGGCTAATCAGAAATTCTAAAAAAAAAAGCCTCATGATGGGAAATGACAGAGAGACTCTTGAGCACACAGAAGGACTGGGTGCTGCCAGCAAGACACCAGGGAACAGGCATATTCAAGGGTGCGGTGAACCCAGGAACCACCAGAGGCTGGCCCCTCAACGGACACCAACGCAGACCCAGAGACTGACATAAAGGGCCTCCTGCTTTGAAGTATCGCTTTTGGACTTTGGCGTCTTAGGTTGGAAAGAGGCTTAGCCTCCTAGCCCTGCAGATGGGGACTGGAGATGTGAGTTAGCCCTTAAAAAGGGATAGGCTAAGGGGCGCATGCGCGAAGGCTGAACTGCATGGACGTGTGAGCCTTTAGCTCCGTTCACAGCCTGCGGCATATTTAATAAAAAACAGCATTAAAGTGCACTAAAAATACCCAGTACTTTCCCCACAGCAGCCTTAACTATCCAGGATGTCGCGGTCGACCCGTTCAAAGCGACTCTCCACGGTCCTGACGGATTACTTTGCTAAAGGTGATTCAGCTCGGACCAAAAGCCAGGAAGAAATGGCGCAAAGCGAATCTGAATCAGAGGAGGAAGCCGACAGAGAAGATACGAGCAGGGATAATCAAATCATGCGACGGAGGGATATGCTGGAATTTTGCCTGGATATTAAAAAATGCTCTCTGACTCCTTAGAAAAAAAAATGGACTCCACAATAAAAGCCCTCCACAAGACTGATAAGCAGGTGGCCCAGGTGAGGGATACGGTCAGAGACCTTATGGACAGGCAGGAGGACACCGATAACAGAGACCGTCGGAACAACGTGAGGGTCCGGGGGGTCCCGTAGACTGAGACAGACCCTGAGGAGTTTATGGGTCGGTGGCTTCAAAATCTTATGCCGGACCGCTCAGAACAGGACCTTCACCTGGACCACTGCCACAGAGCTCTGCGGTCGGGGCCACAACAAGGGGACCCCCCCAGAGACATCATTACAAGATTTCACTTCTTTAAAGTGAAGGAGACATTTTGCCAAATCACCAGGAGCCAAGGGGATTTTGAGGGGTATAAGCTCCAAGTATTTCAGGATATATCTCCCACCACCCTGCTTAAAAGAAAACAACTTGCCCCTATCACCAAAGTCCTGTGAGAAGCTGGGACCCGGTACTGCTGGTTATACCCATTTGGTCTGTTGGTGATCCAAAACGGAACGGCTAACACACTCCGGCGCCTGGAGGAAGGTGGGAAATTTCTAACCAAGCTGGGGCTCCAGGATAAGATCCCGGAGGAAGCTATGATGGGAGAAGCAGCACCAGATCCATCATGGAAAGAAGCTAGGAAGGGGGACAAAAAGAAACAACCCCGCAGCCCAAAGTGAGCCTAGGAGCTGATTTTCTACACTTACCTGTTCCAGTTGAAGCTCTTCCGTTGTGAGCCCAGTTTGAGACCCGTTAAGGTCAGTTGACTCACCACCCCCCAACTCCTGCAGCGCTCCTCCGAGAATGGCGCCCATCGTGGATCGGCTCTCAACCCTCAATGACTTCGGGGAGCAGCCGGATGACGTCAGAGGAGGTACTGACAGATCTCATTGGGGACGACGGGCCATACCAAAGATGGCGCCGGAGACAGCCGGAAAAGGCGGGACACCGACACCTCCCTCGGAAACCCAGCAGGAGATCTGTTGGAGGACCAAAGAGCCAGCGGAGATCGAGAGGGGCGAGGACGTCACGCTTAAAGAAGCTGCGGACTAATGTGGCCCTGGGATGGAGGGAGGGGCTCAATAAAGATGTCGGGGGCATAATAAAGAGGCCGGGAGAGGAGTTGGTTTCTGGGAGGAGAGGGGGGTCCAATAGGACAGAATAAAAGTAATGAAAAAAATCTTAGAACTAAAGTAGAAGAGGGAGGAGTGATAACATCAGACCGCTAGCAAATAGTTATTCCAGCCAAAAAGGGGAGGCACAGCCTTAAATACGCTGGGGTAGAGGGAATAGAAGAATAGGCAAGGGTGTATAGCTGCACACATATAACCGTATGCACATGCAAAACACAAATACACACAGAACGGAACCCCCCCCCCCCCCCCCCCCCAGGGTGATTGGCCCTGAAGGTAACGCCGGGAATGCTGTCGTTCCCCCCCAAAATAGCCTATACAGATAGCTACCCAGTGCTCAAAAAAATAAATAAATAAATAATTAAAAAAAAAAAAACACAGATCTAACAGTGGGTAGGGGAACCAAAGAAAGGGAATAAGCAAGGGGTTAGCAAAGTTAAAAAGGAGGTCTAACCTACGTAATAGAGTTTATAGGAGGAACTAGGCAAAGGAGGGTCAGAGTCAACCTGTTATTAGAGGGGTTGCACTAGAGGTTATTAGAAAACAGTTGAATTAAATGTTTAAGTGGGGTGATAGGGGAATTAAAGTACACAAGGAAATATACTGGAGCCAAATGTATATAGATATAGGGGTTTAAGGATGAGACTAACAAGATTAAGACAGAGCACCGGTAACAGCTGCGGGCTGGGAAGGCGGTCCGGTCTTCGCTATGTGCCTACCATTTCGGGCAGGGGTCTTTACCCCGGGTACCGAAAAAGTCCTTAGGAGGCCTGGGAAGGGAGCCATCAGGTCGGAAGGTAGAGATCTGGTAGAGGTTCCCCCATGAGTCCCAGGTCCCGAAGGCAAGGGAGGGGCAATGGTCCTGGACCATTGAGTCCCTGCCAACTCAATGTACCTTCCCTCATGTGTCATATGTACCTTTGTCTCCTCCCTCCCCACCCTACCTTCTGCTTAGGTGGTGCAACGCTGGAGTTTGTTGAGCTGCAGGACATCGCAGGGGGGAGGAGACCCCCTGGTGGCACCCCGACATCTACCATGGGAACTCATCAGAGGATAGGTAAGAACAGACCAACAACATGACACTGACAGTTATATCCCATAACGCCAAAGGGTTAAACTGTCCCTGTAAAAGGAAGGTGGCCCTCAATGATTATAAAAGAAAAAGGGTGGACATAGTCTTAATTCAGGAGACACATTTCAGCACCACCAGCTTCCGGAAATATTTTGACAAGCACTTCAGACAGGTGTTTTTATCCTCCGCAAAGGAGAAGAAACGTGGAGTTGCAATACAAATACATAACAGAATGGGACTGGTGGTAGATACAGTAACAAAAAGATAAAGAAGGATTGTTCTTCTTGCTTGCAGGGACTATAAATCAGCAGTCTATTACGATCGCGACAATCTATGCTCTGAACAGACATGACTCCGCTTTTTATACTACAACATTCTCAGCTATCCAAAACCATGCAAAAGGTGCCTTGATCGTGGGAGGCGACTTCAACACAGTATTAAACTCAGACCTCGACAGATCAGGTCCCCCCAAGCTGGGCACGCCGACAAGGTCCAAGGCCCTAGAACAGGGGCTAAGGGACTTGGGGCTGGTGGACGTTTGGAGGGAATTTCACCCCTCAGACAGAAACTACACTTTTTACTCACACCCCCATAATTCCTTCAGCAGAATCGATTACTTCTTTGTCGCTAGTAGACTGGTCCCACAGATATCCCATACTGGGATCCACGATATTTCGTGGTCAGATCATGCACCAATAGAGCTCACGTGCGCGCAAATAGGGCTGGACAGGCCAGGAGCAAATTGGAAACTAAACAAGTCCTTAATTAAAATACCTGAACTACAAGAGACAATTAGAGGAGAAATCACGCACTTCTTTAGAGAAAATGAAGGAAGTGTTCGCTCCCATATCACCGTCTGGGAGGCACATACACTGGCGACACACTTTATTCGAGCTCGGCTAGTCCCACGAATTCGGGTATACCCGGGTGTATTGAGGTTTGTGACTGTTTTCTGCCCGAGTGCATTGAGGTATTTTCCAAGCAGGGATTGAAGCATTTTATTCCCGCTGGCTGCAATACTGCACAGTATATATATATATACTGCATTACAATTCATGAATTTATGCCATCTGGTAGACACGCGAAGCATTGCAGCCTATTAAATCCTAATCATTATCATTTAACAGATCAGCCGCCCGTCAGCCAGGCATGAACCCAGGCTGGGAAGGCAAACGCAACGGGGCTTGTCAGAGGTGAGGAGCGGCGCATTCCAGGTATCTGCCAGGTACATACTGGGTATTTGCTCGAATAAAGTGTGTCGGTGCAGTAAAGCAACACTAAGAGGGGCTCTCATCAGTTTGGCGGCCAAGAGAAAGAGAGAGAGAAATGCAAAAATCACAGAAGGCCACAACAAATTGACAAACCTATGGGATCAACATAAGAGGTCCCCAGACCCAGAAATCCTCCAAAAGACTAGAGACACTCAGATTAAGCTGAATCTATTGCTGACCTCCCAGGCCGAGAAATCGCTGACTTGGTCAAAGAAGAAATTTTTGGAAAAAGGAAACAAGCAAGATACCTTATTGGCCAAGATGCTCACTCCCAAAGATAAGACCTACAATATCCAAGCTATACGAACAAAATCCGACATAATCACAGCTAACCCTAAAAGTATAGTAGGAGAATTGAAGCACTTCTACGAGGAATTATATCCCGCTCCACAGGTACAGAGAAAACCCTGACAGATTTCCTGAAGGGTTCGAATTTTCCAGGTATGAGTGAGGTTGATAGAGAGGTGATGGGCAGAGACTTTACAGCGGAAGAGGTCTCCGAGGTCATCATAAATTTGAAACCCTCTAAAGCCCTGGGTCCTGACGGATTCTCAAACCTATACTACAAAAAATACACGAAACAATTGACCCCTTATCTCATCCGTATGTACAACCAAGTACTAGAGGGCACCCCCTTCCCCCAGCACATGCTCCAAGTGTCAATCTCAGTGATACACAAGAAGGGTAAAGACCCACTGGACTGTAGAAGCTACAGGCCAATATCCCTGATAAATTCGGACATCAAAATCTACGCTAAATTATTGGCCAATCGATTGAGTCGCATCCTGTGCAGACTAGTGCACCCAGATCAAGTCGGGTTCATCGCGGGTCGACAAGCTGCATATAATACCCGACAAATCATTGATCTGCTAGAAATTGCCAATACAAGATCAATACCGGTTATGGCGCTTAGTCTGGATACCGAAAAAGCGTTCGACAGGATAGACTGGCCATCCTCTCATTATACTCTGCACTGTCAGCCAGGGTGACCCACCAGGGATTCGCTTCTGACCCTTTCATGATTAGAAGCGGAATGCGGCAGGGCTGCCCGCTCTCTCCCCTACTTTTTGCATTATGCATGGAACCCTTAGCTGCTCAGATAAGAGACAGTAAAGATATACCGGGTATTGGCATTGGAAACCAGTCGCATAAGGTGGCACTATATGCAGATGATGTATTCCTGATGATATCGAGGCCCCTCACCTCTCTGCCAAACTTGTTCGACCTCTTGGGGAGGTTCAACAAGATCTCCGGATTCAAAATAAACCAAGCTAAATCTGAGGCCATGAATATAAATTTACCTAAACACCTGGAGAAGCTGATCGCCCTCAATTTCAACTTTAATTGGCAACAGAATCAAATTAAATACCTAGGAGTCAATGTCACCAAGACTACTAAACAGCTGTACCAGGCAAATTACCCGAAACTTATACAAACCCTGAGAGAGGACGTTAGGCGCTGGGCCAAATACAAACTTTCATGGATAGGGAAGATTCACTGCATTAAAATGAAGTTGCTGCCTCGCCTTTTATACCTTTTTCAGACCCTCACAGTGCCATTAGGATTGAGGGATATCCTCTCGCTTCAATCTGAGATAGATTATCTGGGTAGGGAAAAAAGCGCGAGTAAGTAAGCAGATAATGCGCAACAACAGGAGCGGAGGGCTAGCGGTACCTTACTTGTTAATCCTATTACAAGGCGGCACAATTATGCCAAATTGTGCAATGGCACACCAACCCAGACTCAAAGAGATGGGTAGCTCTGGAGAAAGAGCTCTGCTCCCCGGTTGAGCTGGAACATTTAATTTGGCTCCCCAAAAGGTGTGGGAGAACACCAGGCTCAAATGAAACCTGACCCACAAATCATCGGGAATTACCCCAATATGGGGCAACCATTATTGGATCCAGGGCTGACCAGTACGGACTTCACAATCTGGAAAACCAATCACATTTATAGATTGGTGGACCTGGAGGGTAGAAGAGGCATACAAACTTTTGACATCCTTAAATCTAGCAACAATATTCCCAATGCTGAAATCTTTAGATACCTCCAGGTCAGAGCATTTTATCAAGCCCAACAACCTATAAGTCAATTAACGAATTTTGAAACGCTCTGTCGTTCAGGGACGACAACAAAGGGACTCACATCGCAGTTGTACAAGGAAGTGACGGATTTTGGCTCGACTGTGACAGAGAAACTTAGTTATATGACCAAATGGGAGTCGGACTTAGGAGAGGTATTAGACCTGGAAGAGTGGAAGAAAAGTGTGCAAGCAGTATCCAAAAGTTCCATGTGTACGACAGGCTTTCAATGACGTCACATCCGTTCTCCCCCAAGCCTCTGTCACATGGTCTACTAGAGCCAATCAGAGCTGTCTCTCCCCTCTCTGTCTCTCCCCTCTCTGTCTCTCTCCTCTCTGTCTCTCTCTCCTCTCTGTCTCTCTCTCCTCTCTGTCTCTCTCTCCCCCTCTGTCTCTCCCCTCTCTGTCTCTCCCCTCTCTGTCTCTCCCCTCTCTGTCTCTCCCCTCTCTGTCTCTCTGTCTTTCCCCTCTCTCCTCTCTGCCTCTCTCTCCTCTCTGTCTCTCTCTCCTCTCTGTCTCTCTCTCTCCCCTCTCTTTCTCTCCCCTCTCTTTCTCTCCCCTCTCTATCTCTCCCCTCTCTGTCTCTCCCCTCTCTGTCTCTCTGCTCTCTGTCTCTCCCCTCTCTGTATCTCCCCTCTCTGTCTCTCCTCTCTCTGTCCCTCCCCTCTCTCTGTCCCTCCCCTCTCTCTGTCTCTCCCCTCTCTCTCTCTCTCTCTCTCTCTCTCTCTCACCCTCTCTGTCTCTCTCTCGCCCTCTCTATGTCTCTCTCACCCCCTCTCTCTCTCACCCTCTCTCTGTCTCTCTCTCTCTCTCTCTCTCTCACCCTCTCTCTGTCTCTCTCACCCTGTCTGTCTCTCTCTCACCCTCTCGCTGTATCTCTCTGTCTCTCTCTCTCACCCTTTCTCTGTCTCGCTCTCTCTCTCACCCTCTCTCTGTCTCTCTCTCTCACCCTCTCTCTGTCTCTCTCTCTCACCCTCTCACTGTCTCTCACCCACACTCTCTCACCCACTCTCTCTGTCTCTCACCCACACCCTCTCTGTCTCACACTCTGGATCTGGATCTCTTATTTACTCTATATATCTTAACTGTCCTATACTACACCGAAATAACCTATACTGCTTTCTTCCAGATCTGACTCAAGCTTC
>WSYH01004451.1:0-37500 GCA_036426205.1 Ascaphus truei | reverse complement strand
TAAATAATGTTTACTGTTGGCAGAAGGGCAAAAAATATGCTAGAAAAAATGTATCGAGAACTGATGTGACTAATGTATCCCCAGGATTTACATCATCAGAAGTAGAGTCCTCAGATGTGGATGCCCAACAACTTGTAGCCATTGCAGAGAGAGCACCTTTTTTAGGCAGAGGTGGCAAAAGCAACACCCAAAGAAGAGGACGAGGCGGGGAGGGAAGAAAACTACGCGATCGGCCACGTTACGGCTAAAGAGGCAAGAACAAATGATGGATGAGACAACCTCAGAAGAATTGACGGTGGTGAATCTTTCAGACATCTTCCTCTCTGAAAACCAAATCAATGTCCTTAAAAAGGGCTTGTCATTTGCCCCCACATTTACCCTGGATAAATTTGAATGGGTCAAGGACTTACATCTGTTTTGCCGTAAGCTTCTGCTTAAGAAATTTTTCTCCAAATCAAAGGAAAACACTACCCAACCAGGAGATTCAGTGGGTTGAAATGATATGGAACGCCAACTCATCTGTGATATGGGTACAGAATTTTCATTGGACGATGAACCTGTCCAGAGTGAATCCATGCTCCTTTCGCAATTTCATCCAAAATCAACATTTTGCCCACCCTTTCAGACCTGTCTGCCAATTGAGGTCTTTGCATCCCTTGTGACCAGTGATATTCTCAAATTATCAGAATGTCCAGGGGTAAGAAATCTTACTTATCAGGAATGGCTTGCCGTTAAAGAACTAGGCAAAATGACAACAGTCGAATTTAAGCCAGCGGATAAGGGAGGCAACGTGGTGGTATGGCCAAAATTACAGTATGAATGCGAGGCCTTCCAACAATTTAGAGACCGTACATGTTATGTGGAACTGGCAGCTGATCCCACTGACAAATTAAAAAAGGAATTGGACACTATTCTCAGTGAAGCATGTGCCTTGGGTACCATAACAACTAAAAATATAGACAATCTGATTACGCGACACCCGACGACTGCTACTTTCTATTTATTACCAAAGATACACAAAAGCTTAACCAATCCACCAGGTAGGCCGATTGTAGCCGGGATTGGCAGCCTGAGTGAGCCCATCAGCAAATTTCTGGACCCCTTCTTACAGTAGAGGCAACTCTTATTCTAACAAAAACCAGTGGCAATTCCCCAAAAGACCCAGGAAACACCCAGGTACATTCTGAATACATGCCTTAAACTTTCCTTAAACTAGCCCTAGCATTTCTGCATTGATTAATGGCCTATCAGATTAACAGTGGGGGTCCCTGGCAGTCCCATTCAAACTGAATTGGACTGCCAGGGATCCCTGCTGTGTTAATCCTATGGGTCGTTAGTCAATGCAGAAATGCCTTAAACGTGCCTCAAACTAGCCCAGAACATACCCAGCACATACCCAGCACATACCCAGAATGTAACCCGGCTAGTTTACAGCAAATGTTAGAATAAACGTTGCCTCTACTGTACGTCCAGCGGTTGAAGCATTACCTTCGTATCCCCGTGACACCATGGATGTCCTTTCTAGACTCGATGGTGTCACGGTTGATGCAAATACAATCATTGCTACACGTGACGTAGAAGCTCTGTACACGTCTATAAATCACCAAGACGGTTTACTCGCTACAGAGTTCTTCCTTAAAATGTCACAGCTCCGTTCCAACCTGATTGATTTACTTTTACAACTCTTGTCTTTTATTTTATACCATAACTTTTTTTTTTTTAAGAATAGATTTTATTTACAGAATAGAGGGACTGCGATGGGGGCCACGTGTGCCCCCTTATATGCTAATTTATTGTTGGGCTGGTGGGAGAGGGAGGTGGTGTTTTGTGAGGCCAATGCCCATCTGACCTCGCATGTTTTGCTGTGGTTGAGATACATCGACGACATTCTTATCCTCTGGCAGGGGTCTGCCGTTGAGTTTAGGGGGTTCGTCGATGTGCTCAACCACAACAAACAAAATATTAGACGTACCTGCAAATCTAGTCCCACATCAATAGATTTCTTAAACTTGAAGATATCTATTGATTCTAGTGGAAATGTAGGGACGGATATTTTCAGGAAGTCAACATCCACCAATTCAATTTTACACGCCTCCAGTTTCCACCAACAGCACCAAATTCAGGGCATTCCTCGTAGCGAATTTATTAGATTAAAACGCAATTGCTCCACAGAGGAATGCTTTGAAGTCAGGGCGGCTGATATGAAGGAGAGATTTATATCTAGAGGATATAGTAGAAAGTACATTCACCAGGGGTACCAACATAGTGTAATGAACCAACGAACAACATTGTTACAACCAAAAAAGAAAAACATTGATTCCAAAATTCGATTTATTGGAACTTACAATGACAGATGGCGAGCACTTAAATCCATTCTCTAAAAACACTGGCCCGTCCTTTGTACCGATGGAGAACTTAGGGACGCATTGGGAGACAGTGTCAATCTGACAAGCTGACGTTCACCAAACCTACCAGATCGTTTGGTACACAGACATTACACTCCCCATACCACTGAGACATTTCTTACTGTCAGACGCAAAGGCTTTTCAAAATGCCGTAATTGCTCGGCCTGCAAATTTATGGCACAGACCGACACTTTTTCTACTAGCGACAATACTAAAACATACAATATTGGTTACACCTTAAATTGCAAGTCCAAAGGTGTCATTTATTGTTTAACTTGTCCTTGTAAATTAAAATATATAGGTATGACAACCCGAGAATTGAGATTTAGAATTCTAGAGCATTCAAGAAATATTCGATCAGCTCAACGGGATCTGGATGCTTTTAAAAAAATTACCTCTGTAGCACTTTTTATAGTGTCAGTACGCATATCTCTGCATTTGCGTTTGACAAAGTGTCCTTGGGCATTAGAGGAGGGGAGTTGGAAAAAGCCCTCCCCAAAAAAGAATGCAGATGGATAGTCCTCCTTAATACTGTGCATCCTAGGGGAATGAATGACTCCCTTGGTTTTGCTATGTTGTTATAGCTTCATTTTGTGGTTGTTTTTTTTTTTTTTGTGTCATCCCCCCTTTTTTTTTTTTTTGCCCCTTTTTATTTTTCCCCCTTCCCCTGTTCCTTGATTATTTTGTTCTATGAGGCTGCAGGAGCTTTCTATATATTTTCCTTCCATGGTTATGACTTTCTTTCTCCGCGCTCTTTAATTATACTTTATTCTCCCTCTTCTGTTTTACTATTTTTTTTTATTTTTAAATCATCAGTTATTATTTTCTTTATGCTCAAAATATTATGTATTTCGTGCCTGCTCTCTTATTATCTGTGCCTTATATTCTATAGGGCACATCACCTCATTGATGTCTAATTTTTATGTGCTCTTTTTTATGTAGATAAGAACTTTGTATATTGCACTTGTACATGCTTCTGTCTGTCTACAATGCTCCCATGACGTCACCCTAACTCTTGAATGGAGACACCCCAATTGAGAGTCTCTGCGAATGCTCAATTGAGTTACAATACTACTCCTGGGGATTTTCCTTCCCCTAGACGCATTGGCATTGATTGCTTTACCTCGGGCACCTGTGTAGATGATGCCGCCCTCCGTTAACCTCACCGCAATTGGCTGTGGATAGGAGACGGTGACGCCGATTTTGATTGGCCACAGTATAAAGGCTAGTAATCATCCACTACCCTTTTACCACTCTGGGATGAAGGCCCCCTTGGCTGCAACGCGTTGAGTGTTCACCGTCGGCAGTTTATATGATTTCTACAGCGTGACCTGTGATTCATGGTGCAACTCCTGTGGACTGCATGAGAGACTGCAACATATGTTGGAGTAATACTCCATTGGACTGACTCACATTCTATTATGGACAGCTGAGTATCATTTTCTCTGCTGCCTCTAGTCCCTTCCCTTCTGTGGGAGCTAGGCAAATGCTTGTTTGATTGAGCACTCAGTACTGGCTTTACTTCTCATTCTATATAACCACGTGTTTTGCCTTTTTATAGAGTCCACAGGCATGTTTTGCACTCATGTTTTCTGATATTTTCATTATTTCTCTTTGGTTATTGCTGCACGGGGTTAGAGTATTTTTCATCTTATTTTCCCCTGTGTCTCCCCCTTGGTTTAAGATATAACATTTTTTCTTATGTTCACTATTGTGTATATAAGTTTATTCATTGTATATATTTAATCATTTAATCATTCTTTTTCTTGGGTTTAGTTATATTATTTGCAGCTAGGATCCTTAGGGGGCTTTGTAATCTTTTAGCTCATCTGTATCACCTCATATATTTGATAGGTATATTATTATATTTTTGATACATTTTTTGCTTTAGGTTTTACTTTCAGCGATATTACCTTATTATTTGTTTGTATTATTTTTCTAGTTACAGCTTTTTTATTTTTGTGATGCTGCCTTCAGTGTGTTTATGATTTTAATGTTAGTGTGTCTTATTGCTCGCTTTTAAAATCATTTCCTTTTTCTATTTTGACTTATTTTGACATCCAGCGTGGGATCCATACGGCGGCCATTCGTAGTGGAGAGCCAAGTCCTTGGACTGAATTCAGACGGCAAACGGCACCCCAGGAATCCGGTGAGCTGTGACTTCCACAGGCAGCCCTGAGGGAGCCCACAAAGATGAAATTCTGCAGCACAGAACTGGATGGTGGTGATATAATCACAAATTGCCTATTTACCATTTTATTCTTGTGAGTGTGATTCCTCCCCCCCCCCCTTCCCTTCCCTTTTTCATATTAAAAACACAGTGTTATGCTATGGGGCGTGCGGTCTCTCTTTTTCTGTTTGTAGATATCCCTGGATGTGGTTTATCCCATGTGAGAGCAGCCGGAGAACCCCTTTGTCAGCATCATTTACCTTAATTCATGGACTAACATCTAAAGGACTGGTTGGACTTTTATCTTTCCTTTTTTACACTTTTGCACAATTTTATATAATGAATAAGTGAAGTAGACCGCTGTCACCATTAGTAGTTTGAGTAGTGTAAATTTGAATGACAGGTGCTGTAAGGGTATTAGATACAGTAATATCGGTGGTGATCAAGGAGTGTTGATCAGAGAAAAGAAACCCTTATTATTAGCAAACTCTTGTCATATACATGGTATCAATAATTGGTTGGACTTCAGTGGTCTCACAGTTAATTACTGTATGTCTGAGGAATGTCCAGATCCACAGAGGAAGTCAAAAAAATAATAAAATTTTATTAAGTCTAAATAGATATTTAAAAACACATATACATAATTAAAAATCCCTATTGCTCTAAGTGGTGGATATATTTGGTCACAACTCAAGCGGTATAATACCTTATGTGCATATATCTTGACTGACAGAGTCACAGCTGTATCTAAGGTCTCTTGACCAAAAAATCAGAGTTGCAGGTGTGTATTGATAGGTATTAGTCATAACGTAATCACAAGAGAAACAAAACAAAATCTCTATGTGTACTATGAGGTAGGTATTTGGAGGTGTGGATAAGGGTGGGTGGTGAGCAAAAGCGGAGAAAGAAACCATATACAGATATAGTTCAATGCTGATGTCACTGTGCTGTCATATCAGGGCACAGATTATGCATATATATCTGCTGTGTCGCAGTATATGCTACACTCCGCTTGCATAATAGGCCCTCTGGCTCTCTCACAACCCGAGCCCCGCAATGCTGTGTTGGCGGGTTAGATCACAAAACCAGAATCACCCAGGTAAATCTTGCACTCAAAACGATTCTCTATATGTGTATAACCATAGAGAATCCTGTGTGCAACCGTAACAAACAAAACCTCTATGGCGCCGAAAGTACAATGCTCATGAATGGAAACAAAAGAAAACAGCGCACAACGCCAAATAGTGAAGCAAATTCAACAATATATTATAGAATTAAAAAGGGGGTAATATATCTGCGTACATGAAAAAAGTTGGTAAAAGGATCACACTGTTTACCACTTGGCAGATGTTAACTGTAGATTCAGGTGCTTGCTTCCCTCTGCTGCTGCAGCTCAGTTGATTCTGGGGCAGGACGTCAGTCTTTTCACTCCCAAGGGGATTTCCCTTCATGCAGCCAGGTTCAGCAGCTGGTACTGGGGCTCGGTGAAATTGCTCCTGCTTCCTGGCCGATATGAAGCTGCTCCTGTACCTCGGCAGGTGTATCCTCTGCACAGAGGTTAAAACGCAGCTTGCTGGGGTGCCCTCAGCGTGCCACGATGCCGCTCCGTAGCGGGACGCTGTGTAATGGCGTCACTGTCTACACAGCAGTGGTGGATTCAATAGGGAAGTTTGAACAGTCTTACAAAGTCTCTCACAAGTGTCCAAAACAGCACACAGGATGAAATAAAAACAGGACAGGCCAATATATAGACAAAGGCCAATGTAAGCAGATATAAGGCAATAGAATATTACATCCAACTAGTTTCGTAGATTTAACTACTTCTTCAGGGAAGAAACTAGTTGGATGTAATATTCTATTGTGCGGGAGCAGGGGGTCCCCTGAGCTGATTCGCTTTGATTTCTGGCTCAGAGACCCCCTGCTTCCGAGTTACAGGCCCTGGTATGGGGCATCGGATGCGAGTGTCATCGCCATCTTTATAGCGTCCAAGACGCGACATTGACGCTATAAAGATGGCGGCGACACTGGCATGCGATGCCCTATACCGGGGCCTGTAACTCGGGAAGCAGGGGGTCTCTGAACCAGAAGTCAAAGCGGTTAAGCTCAGGAGACCCCCTGCTCCCGCACACTATTAATAAAATGACATTAAAGCAGCTTCATTACCTTAGCGACTATCCTCTAAGGCAATGAAGGGGTTAAGGCACAATAGCATGTTTATTATGGACAATTGCCCCCAATAAACATTGCAATATACAACACACATCCCCCCCCCGCCCCCTAACACATACAATACAGTAATGGGCAACATTGCTATTATCCACATACTGTATGGATAATAATTCATTTGCCCATTTACAAGACATGAATCACAATAAATACAGTAATTACATATTGCACTTACCTTTTCCATGCACCCATGATGAAGGCCGTCTTCATCCTCATCCTGCCCATGTTCCCTCTGGGATTGAAGTCTGGCGATCTCTCATTGGAGGGAGGGGGGAAAAAAGGACAATTAGCTAAAAAGATACAGTACACAGTAAAAACAGTGGGGAAAAATGAGACACGGTTACCGTACTTACTCCGCTGGCGTCTTCAACCAGTTGATACCGTGCTCAAGAATATGCGCTGTTGACGCGGTGTGCTTCGGATCGTTGTCCTGGTAGAAACGGTGACCATCTGGGTACTCACGTGTGATGTATTCCACAATCTCAGGCACAATTTGCTCTTGGAAAAAAGCTTTTTTCATGATTCCTATAACAAGAAAAGAAAAGTGCTCACAAAACTGCACACTAGTACAGTACAGTGCATAAGGCAAAAGCGTGTGACACATTTTACTGTACCTTCAAAGATGACGATGCATCCTGGTCCACGCCTAGAGATGGCACCCCACACATGCATCTTCACTGGGTGTTTTGGACGCGACTTTTAAATAAATATGCGACCTTTTTTGTGGAATGCAAAGGTGGCAAATCTCTCCAGCGATACAGTAGACTCGTCAGTGAAGATGCAATCCTGGAAAGTTTCTCCACTGTCGATCCATGCCTGGGCCTGGACCACTCTCTTGTTCTTGTTAACGTCTCTTATCATAGGGTACGCTCTGTAATGACAAGGAATAATTTTATAGGTACAGTACAGTTTCTTAAACAACACTTTAACCTCCTGTACTGTCCAGTACTAGCCTCACACGTCCATATTTCCATCCAATTCTGTGTCTCATCTTCCTTATGCTGGTCTCGGATACAGTGAGATTGTGATTTTGCTGCAGAGTGTATTTGACCCTTAAGGCATTCTTCTCATCATTCTCTTCACTTATTTTGTCGACCAGAAGAGTTGTCTCCATACAGTGTACAGAAAAAAAACAATCCGGTAAGTTACAGTGCAGTCAAAATAGTATAAAATTAAATAGATCTATACTATATAGTTCTATTAATATGCAGCAATATAATCAATAATTGATATACTGTATTACATACTGAAGTTATATAAATACACCGAAATAACTTTAAAATTAGATAGATCTACACAATACAGCTCAACCCCGTTATAGCGCGGTCCTCGGGGGCCACCTGGTCTGACCGCGCTAGAACTGGTGTTGCGCTAATTTAAAAAAAATGGCCGCCGTGTGCCCGATCGGGAGGAGGTGGCCGGAAGCCCTACACGTCTCCCAGCAGCCACTAGGCCCGCCAACAGCGGCCCTCCGAGTCCAGCCGCAGCCTGCTCCTTACCTCCCACCACCGGCATCCATTCCCCTCCACCTCTTCCCCCCCCCGATGCCCCCACACCTACCTGCCCGTCGCCCTGGCATTCAGAGAACCTCTGCTCCCGACCTCAGTCTGTGTGTCTCTGACACACCACTCCTACGCAGCATAAGCAGTTTTTGGCCTAGCCCACGCGGCCCTCCGAGTCCCAGCCTGCTCCTCACTCACTCTCCCCACCGGCATCCACAACACCCTCCCCCCTACCACACACCCCCTACCGACACCACCCCCCTCCTCCTCCCGATGCCAGCTCCGCTCCGATCTTAGCAGCCGACACCAAGGTAGGGAGGGGGAGTGGGAGGGAGGAGTGTGAGTGTGGTGTGAGTGCAGTGTGCTGTGAGTGAAGTGTGCTGTGAGTGCAGTGTGCTGTGAGAGTGTGCTGTGTGCTGGGAGAGTGTGCTGTGAGAGTGTGCTGTGTGCTGTGAGAGTGTGCTGTGAGAGTGTGCTGTGTGCTGTGAGAGTGTGCTGTGTGCTGTGAGTGTGTGCAGTGTGCAGTGAGTGCTGGTAGTGTGCAGTGAGTGCTGGTAGTGTGTGTAGTGGGCTGTGCAGTGTGCAGTGAGTGCTGGTAGTGTGTGTAGTGGGCTGTGCAGTGTGCAGTGAGTGCTGGTAGAGTGGGTAGTGGGCTGTGCAGTGTGCAGTGAGTGCTGGTAGTGTGTGTAGTGGGCTGTGCAGTGTGCAGTGTGCAGTGAGTTCTGGTAGTGTGTGAAGTGGGCTGTGCAGTGTGCAGTGTGCAGTGAGTGCTGGTAGTGTGTGTAGTGGGCTGTGCAGTGTGCAGTGAGTGCTGGTAGTGTGTGCAGTGGGCTGTGCAGTGAGTGCTGGTAGTGTGAGTAGTGGGCTGTGCAGTGTGCAGTGAGTGCTGGTAGTGTTTGCAGTGTGCAAAAAAAAAATTTTTTTAAATTCCATGCTCAAACCGCGTTATAAGCAGATCCGCATTATAGCAGATCGTGCTATAATGGGGTTGAGCTGTATATAGTTCTATTAATATGCAGCAATAAAAACAATAATAGATATACTGTATTATATACTGTACAGTAGTTATATAAATATACCGAAATAACTATTAAATGAGATAGATCTACACAATATATAGTTCTATTAATATGCAGCAATATAAACAAAAATAGATATACTGTATTATATACTGTAGTTATATAAATGCAACGAAATCACTATAAAATTAGATAGATCTACACAATATATAGTTCTATTAATAATATAAACAATAATAGAAATACTGTATTATATAGTTATATAAATATACTTACGCGTTAGTTACCGTTGGTGTCCTCGTGCGTTGTTTGGTTTTTCCATGTGCATGATAGCACATAGTGGTTGATGGCACAACGAGGCCAGAAGCAGCTAACCAGCGTTGGATATCTGCAATTCGTTGTCCGCTCATGTACATCTCCTTAATTCTCATGCTGAGATTCTTTGAAATCTTTTTAACAGGCATTGCTGCGAGTAGAAAGAAATACAGACACAAGAATGTATATTCGATGTTTAGTCGATGTGTATTCAATGTGCAGTGAATCCACAAAATGGATGGTGTCTTTATACGTTAATGACTCACATTAGAGTACGCCCACTTTTAACACCTGTACCTTATCGCCATGCATAAAAGGTTACACACTTTGCATAGCCCACCACTCGATGATCTGTATTTGAACTTGCCCTTGTCCAGATACTGCATTGTGCCATTTGCTTCCATGGATCAACCCCGATTCTACGGACGCAAGAAACTACTCTCTTCTGCCCTGTCTGACTTGCCGAAAAAGCGAAAGACGGAAGCCGTTTCCAAGCCAAGGCCAAAGCGACAGGCTAAGGCAAATTAAGAAAACCTGCTGACCCCAAAGGCTAAGGGTTTTAAAACACGTAAGCCTTACTGCACCGACACACTTTATTCGAGCAAATACCCAGTATGTACCTGGCAGATACCTGGAATGCGCCGCTCCTCACCTCTGACAAGCCCCGTTGCGTTTGCCTTCCCAGCCTGGGTTCATGCCTGGCTGACGGGCGGCTGATCTGTTAAATGATAATGATTAGGATTTAATAGGCTGCAATGCTTTGCGTGTCTACCAGATGGCATACATTCATGAATTGTAATGCAGTATATATATATATACTGTGCAGTATTGCAGCCAGCAGGAATAAAATGCTTCAATCCCTGCTTGGAAAATACCTCAATGCACTCGGGCAGAAAACAGTCACAAACCTCAATACACCCGGGTATACACGAATTCGTGGGACTAGCCGAGCTCGAATAAAGTGTGTCGCCAGTGTATTATGTCAAGAAGAAATTCGGTGATGTACACTCAAGGCAAAACAAATGGCAGCCAACCCATCGAACCCGGAGGCCACTTCCTCGATTACACTTCCATGACTCTGCCACAGCTCTTCATGAAATCTGCAGCCCATCTTCTCCACTACTCGTCCACGACGCTGCCGCCGCTCTCCCGGAAATCTACAGCCCGTCTTCTCCACTACTCGTCCATGACGCTGCCACCACTCTCCCGGAAATCCACAGCCCGTCTTCTCCACTACTCGTCCACGACGCTGCCGCCACTCTCCCGGAAACCTACAGCCCATCTTCTCCACTGCTCTTCGACGCCGCTGCCGCTGGTGTCCCTGAAATCCACGGGTCACTTTCTCCATTACGCTTAGACGACTTTGCCTCTTCTCGCCCGGTAATCCACAGGTCGCTTTCTCCATCCCTCTTCGACGACGCTGCCGCTTCTCTCTCGGAAATCCACAAGTCACCTCCTCCATCCTTCTTAGACGACGCTGCCGCTTCTCTTCTGGAAATCCACAGGTCACCTCTTCCATCCTTCTTCGACGACGCTGCCGCTTCTCTCCAGGGAACCACCATCTCATCTTCCGTAGAACCCATCCACCCAGATGTCCACAGCACGCCATGCACAAGAACCAGCTCATTAGACCGCTTGCTGAATGGGTTAAGTGTGGATATCCCCGGGAACTCTACTGTGCTGGTAAAGATAGATCTGCTTTTAGAGACCATGCTAAATATGGATCAACGGATGCAGAAGATGGATCAACGGATGGAGAAGGTGGATCGACGGATGGAGAAGATAGAGACTGACATAGCGGGGATACATAATTTGCTCGGTGTTCATGCCCCTGTATCCCCGACGCTGGAGCAGGAGGGTGGCATGGATGTGATGAATGGGACCTTCGACCGCCTTCCAACACCAAGCGCACCCCCTCCACCAGAAGAATTTGTGTACATGTATGCCGTTGAGGAGGAGGATAACATGACAACCCCGTCAAGACCACGCCAGGAGACAACACGGTGACCAAGACAGGAGGAAAGCTTCCTCCCAGACAACCTACCCTCGCCCGCCGCCACAAGCACACCCGCTCCCAGAAGAACACCCGCTCCCAGAACCCAATCTACATACGCTTGCATCGATACGGTGCCCGACATCATCCTGCGCGAGCTGCCACCGGCACTCAGGGAGAAGTATAGGGTGATGAGTGCTGGTTTACCCCAGAAGTATGGCATGTTAATTTTTAAGCACCACGTGTCCTACTTGGTGTACTGCGGGTGGGCCTACAGTGTGAACTACGAAGGAAATCGCTAAAAAATGGTGCTTCCTGAAAATTTAAGAAGGACTATTGTGGAGGAATTGCGGCGCTATTTTTCAATTTCAGATCCTTTAATGAAAATCGTTGGAGACTCATTTTGCGCCATACAAAGCATCGGCCCTGGAAGGAAAATCTGGTGGGGGTCGAATTTGCGTGACTGTTCAACTGTTGTTTATTTTTTGTAAAAGTTTTTGTAAATGTTTTGACTTACTGTACTTTAATAAAGGAGATGTTGCGTTTTTTAAATTTTATGAATAAAGAATTTTTTTTAATAACACCATACTGTTGTGCTGTACATGTTTTGACTTTCTGTACTTTAATAAAGGAGATGTTGCGTTTTTAAAATTTTATGAATAAAGAATTTTTTTTAATAACACTATACTGTTGTGCTGTACATGTTTTGACTTTCTGTACTTTAATAAAGGAGATGTTGCGTTTTTTAAATTTTATGAATAAAGAATTTTTTTTAATAACACCATACTGTTGTACTGTACATGTTTTGACTTTCTGTACTTTAATAAAGGAGATGTTGCGTGTTTTAACTTGTATTAAAAAAGAAATGTTTTTACTTACTGTACACAAGACCTGCCTGCACAATTCCAGTCCCCGAGGGCCGCAAACAGGCCCGGTTTTCAAGGTTATCCTTAAAACCTCGAGGACTGGAGTTATGCAGGCCTGACTGACTGTTCTGTACACCATCCTACTGTAAATGTTTTGACTTTCTGTACATAAATGTTTTCTCTAGCAGTAAACCATACACCTGTTAATGTTTTGAATTGCTGTACACTTAAAATGTTTTTAAATTGTATTTGTAAATAAATGTTTTTGTACTGACTTCACCAATAAAAGAAAATGTTGATTTGTTTTAAATTGTTCCATTGTCTCCTTTTATACTGTAACAAAATACAATGTTTCTAGAACATACTCTACAGTACTGTCCAGGCATACTGTACAGTATACTGTAGGTATGCTCAGCACTGTACAGTACATCACAAGAGTATTAAAACAATACATGCTGTATGGGTATAGAACAGGGGGGCGCAAACTTTTTTCCCTGCACCCCCCTGCCGGCTGTCCCCTCACTCCCGCGCCCCCCTCCCAACCCCAACTTACCCGCGCTCCGGCGTAATGACGTCACGTTGCCATAGCAACGTGACGTCACATGACCTCGCAGCGTCATTTTGACGCCGCGTTGCCATGGCGACACAGGGAGGAAGCCGCCGGAGCCACGGTAAGTTAGGTTTACAGAGGCCCTGCAGCTCCCCCGGCACTTAATTTAAGTGCCTTCGGGAAGTGCGCGGGGCCTCTGTAAACCCCGCGCCCCCCGTCGGCAGTGTCGCGCCCCCCCTGGGGGTCGCGCCCCACAGTTTGCGCACCGCTGGTATAGAATACACATATGTACTGGAATACATGTAGAATAAATGCATACTTTTTATTTTTCGGGTTTATTATACAGTATATATAAAAAAAAGTATTGTATACGGTCTGAAAACAACAGCATACTGTTTCAGGTATTCTATTCTAATCAATAACAATGGCCACTAAACTGTTTTTTTTTAAATCAGATTCAGCAATGTGCAGGCATTGTAACACAAAGCGATATTATCCATCGAAATCCCTCCATTTGCCGTTTTCAGCATGAGATGACAAAGTTTTATTTTCTGAGGAAAAAAAAGTAAAAGTTTTACTGTAATGGTCAGTCAGTCCCCTAAAGAAGTTCCTACAGTCAGTCCCACCAATAATTTTCTTGGGGCGCATCTCCTGTTCACATGCGCATGCGTCTACTGTTGATGTGATGACACGCATATGCGTTTCAAGGAGGTTCCAATGCGCATGCGCCTAGCATTGTTCCACCAGTTGTTCAGTATCTACTGTAGAAGCTGCTCAGCCAATGATATTGCTTACAGGAGACTCGCTTGATTGTGCATTGATATTTCAAAAACAGAATAAAATACGGCTACATTACTCACCATAGACTTTGCCAATCAGCTGGTGCCGAGCCACTGCCAGTCCCGTATTCTTGATCATACACGTAGTTGACAGGTGACAGCGGGACTACTACACCTGTAGTCAGCTGATGAGGCTGGAAATCGCTTAGGTACATGCAAGCTTGCTGGAATCTGTATGCGAAATCCGTCTCAGGCTGCAGGTATCCGGGCGGGGACAGACAGCAAGGGTTTTCGGTCACCAGGTTTTCACTGGCGGTCGGACCGTTATTGGAAGCCGGTGCTGGCGCATTGCTTGCCTGCGACTGATGTTTCTTAGTTGGTTTTAACATGACCTTTCGCCTTTTGAAGTCTCCATGATCATAGATACGGGAAAAACCCGGTGATACACACCAATACCCTCCAATAACATCGGGATCTATACGAAAAAAACATGGATCAATACATAACTTTTTCCTTATTGCAAGCTTCCACACATGAGCATCTGGTGAAAATTTGTAAAAGTCATAGTTTTCGATAAAATACTGATAAATTTGAACAACTGTTGCCATCTTATCATCTGTTGCATTAATCGCGGCCCATATTAAATAAGCATTCGTTCTGTCGGGTTTTTGGAACACGGACTGCAGTTGTGCACTCATCTCTGAACTCTCAGGACAATACTGTAGAACACCAGACACTGCGCGTTTAGTTTTAATATGAAAAGCCTAAATTGATACATTATTGTAACTTCTTCAGTCCCAAGGCCAATTTACAATGGACCACTGTGGTATTCTTTTAAACACCTGCAAGTCGACACATTACTGAAGCGCATGCGCATTACAATTCATGAATATCTGCCATCTGGCGGATACGCAAAGAATTGCAACCAATTAAATCCGAACCATTATCAATAAACGCATCAACCGCGCATCAACCGCGGGTGTGAATGCAACATGAATGTGGTATGAATGCCGTCAGAATGCGGCATGAACGTGGTGAAGTGCGTGGCATTCAGAAAAAATCCCTGAAAAAATTCGGAGATGTTGGAGAATAAAAGTGGCCACGGCTGTATGTATGTTTGTATGTGTATATATAAACTCATTATACTCATTATATTATATGAGAGGTGTATATATTTTATGATTTCTGCTGATATTAAATTATTTATCATGTGTCCTACATACCACTACTGTATATAGGTTGTTTGTTGTGTGTATATATATATAGATAGAGTGAGGAATATTTGTCTGCATGTCCTGAAACACACTTTATCTGCTACTGTATGTGTCTATCTATAAATATTCCATCATTGGGTGGATAAAAGGTCTATCTTATCTGATATGAGGTCCTTTTAATAGCCATTATTTTGGCTCATCGCCCGGATCCTGGTACTATTAGTTTAATGTATACACAGTCATCTGCTACCTACCTGGTATTTTTATTTTCAGACATGCTCAAATCCCATTTGTCTGTGTTGCATCCAATTGCTTAGCGATATGCACACTAGATCAAATACTCCCCTTGTTAGCGCAAGTATTTAAATGAGGGAGGGATGGTCATATTTACTCCTCCCCTTGATGAAGCATGCCGTGTCTCGCGAAACGCGTGTCGGGGATTCATGACATCATGCCGGTGATGTCCTGAAAGGAGGTGCCGCCATCTTGGTGCAGCAGCAACAGACTCTCAGATGGCTTGTATCACGGTTTTTGGCTTAATACGACATTAGATTATTTGATATATCTATTACATGCCATTTACACCATCATATAGCCTATATACATCTACTCGAGTCTAAGAGGTTCATTATTTATAGGGACCACGTCATTCAATGTTGATATATATCTATATATATACAGCTCAACTCCATTATAGCGCGATCCGCTATAACGCGGATCCGCTTATAACGCGTTTGAGCGTGGACCCCAAATTTAAAAAAAAAAAACTCACAGCACACTGCACACACTCACAGCACACTGCACATACTCACAGCACACTGCACATACTCACAGCACACTGCACACTCACAGCACACTGCATACATTCACAGCACACTGCACACACTCACAGCACACTGCACACACTCACAGCACACTGCATACATCACAGCACACTGCACCACTCACAGCAACACAGCACAACACTCACAGCACACTGCACACCACTCACAGCACACTGCACACATTCACAGCACACTGCACCACACTCCACAGCACACTTGCAAATACTCACAGCACACTGCATACACTCACAGCACACTGCATACACACACAGCACATGCACACACTCACAGCCATGCACTCACCCACAGCCACACTGCACAAACACACACACACACACAACAACTCACAGCACACTGCACACACACACACACACTGACACACACAGCACACTGCACAGCACACTGCATAAACTCATAGCACACACTCACAGCACACTGCATACATTCACAGCACACTGCACACACTCACAGCACACTGCACACATACACAGCACACTGCACACACTCACAGCACACTGCACATACTCACAGCACACTGCATACACTCACAGCACACTGCATACACACACAGCACACTGCACACACTCACAGCACACTGCACACACTCACAGCACACTGCACACACACACACACACACACACACACTCACAGCACACTGCACACACACACACACACTGACACACACAGCACACTGCACAGCACACTACATACACTCATAGCACACACTCACAGCACACTGCATACATTCACAGCACACTGCATACACTCACAGCACACTGCACACACTCACAGCACATTGCACACACACAGCAAATTGCACACACACACACTGACACACTGACACACACAAAGTCTCACACAGTCAAATACACACACACACACACACACAGAGACACACTGTCTCTTTAAGGGAGCTTGCTCTCGCAAGACGGAAGCAGAAGCAGGAAGCAGAGACAGGGAGAAGAGCTGCCAGATGCCGGTTAAGTGCTGTGTGCTGTTGCCGCTGCCCCACCGGGTCTGGGAATGCTGGGAGAGTTCTCAGCTTTCCCCCCTCCAGTGGACACGGTACCACAACAAAAAAAAACTTGAAAAAAAATAAAAATTTAGGCGGCCCTAATTTTTCCGCGACACCGTTTATAACACAGTGGTCGCGGGTGCCCCCCGAGGACCGCGCTATAACGGGGATAAGCTGTATATATATATATATAAAAATATATATACTCATGCAGTAGATCCTATACAGCAGTCCTCACATACAATAATTCTGATAGAGAGTTGTGTTTACATCGTTGTATTGTTGTGAGGATTGCCTATGCTGGATATGTGAGAGATATTCACTGTGGGTATATGCATAGATTCTGCTGATATTGTATCAGCATGTGTGATTCACTATGGACATAGGCAATTGCTATTATTTTGACCTGCACTGTGGTTTATAAAAGTATATAATCTATAGTAAGTATACGATAGTATACATCTACATAATTAAGACTAGGCTCTGCTATATTGATGTGTGGTCATTTTATCTGTGAGTTACTATTGTGCTGCTGCACCATTTAGAAGTGTTGGTGTGTTTCTATACATCTTATTGATTAACCTCCCACCTTTTGTATATACCTTATTTTGGTGGCCTTATTAAATGGAATTGATGTATAAGCTATATACGAAACCCACCTAGGGGTTTGCCTCCCATGAGGATTTTTAAATTACACTGTGTATTATATATTCACTTGTTTATTAGTGTATTATTCTTAATATTTAATATTTTTTAACTTTTTAGTCCTATGTGGACATATATAATATATGTCAATATTTGGTCAGCATCTGGTCTATTGACACCCTTGTCTAGATATTTGGAATATTACATTTATCTTCTTTTCACAGTGAGCGCTACTATATATAGACCAGGCAATTACACCTTTATATCGGGATCATATCACTGAGCAAAATGAGTTAATGAAATAAATTGTACATTTATTCACAAGCAAAGGTAAATACACAATGTTACACAATTTGCAGTAAAAAGACACACTTACTTGGGGATTTGGGGTTGAAAACAAACCAGACTTTCCTAGGTGTAGGGCTTACCATTACAGCGCTTACCCTAAAAAGTCTTGGAACTAGAATCACATGCAGTCCCAAATGCCAAGGTCCCCTCTCTCTCTTTAAAGGGCTGAAATTCACTTGCTGCTTAGAAAAGTAACTTAGAAGACCACTAGAAAAACTGAAAAAATCTGAGCTGTGTAACAGTTTTTAAAACCTCTCAGTTTCATTCACAGAACCCTTATAGCCCAATTAAAAAGCCTGAGAAATTTCTTAGCAGCTAATCAGAGCAGGGCTGGTAGGATGTACAGGGTTACCTGAAAATCTGAATGAACCCAGGGGCGTGAGAGATCCCTACATGCCGCCCACCCCACGGTGACAGGCTCTGACCAGTCTCGGGAGCCATATGGACATGCACATTGCGTCCATTGATCTGAGGATGGGGATAATTGAATCCCACCCTCCTGTCCAATTGGTTGTCATACGTTGGACATTCCCATGGCTTTTATCACCAGATGTCCTGCCAGACCTCCTGGCTCCACTTGGTAGCCCAGAGGCCTGTCAGCGCATTAGTTCTGAGAGTACCAGCTCATTTCTGTGCACAAGCATATGTTTTAAACACACAGTTTAATAAAATATACCTTACACTTTTATGCTGCTAAAATGTCTAAGTATTTTTGGTGATAAGGGATAGAATGAGAACTTGTACTTTTTGGTACCACTAGCCATATGCCTCACACTCTGCAAAACGTGACTTTAGACTTTAACCACACCCCATAGTCCTATATATAACTGGAGCAACCCCTATACTGGGTTCAGGGTGATCTGGGCATTATCTGAGCATCCCCATTAAACTAGGGACCCCTTGACGGTCTCAGGGATACCTCACCGTCCTATGCCTTTTTACCTTTCTGGGTTGTGCTGACCACTCAGAGAAACATGGAGAGATGTACGCTGGGTATTACCTGCAGATACTGGACAAATAATGGATGGGTATGAAAGCAAACATAGTCTGCAACATCACATGGGTAAAGAAATTAAAATGAAATGGCGCTGACATATTGTACAGTATCGCAGAAACAAATGCCCATCACTGGACAAAGATGGTACTAGACTAGTTGCCAAGGTATATCAAAAGATCAAGACAATGACCAGACGTAAGATGGAAGGACGAAATCAGAAGATTCGTTGGAGTAACGTGGAGAAGATCATTGGGGAGGCCTTCAATCAAGCAGTATATCAACAAGGAATGAAGATAATGATGATGATGATGATGATGATGATGATGATGATGATGATGATGATGATGATGATGATGATGATGATGATGATGATGATGATGATGATGATGATGATGATGATGATGATGATGATGATGATATATAAATATATAACAAAGTCAGAAATGTCTTAAACTTCTCTTTTAAAATGAGTGGTGACCAGTGGAGAAAATGAAAATCTGCTGCCCCTAGGCATTTAGCTGTTGCGGTCACCTCCTTGCTGCTACCCCCGATCTCCTTCTGAACTGCAGCGTCAAATGACACAGTGGACTTCATCAACATGAAGTTGCACGGCATCATGTTGCCATGGTAACACAACATCATTTGAAACTGTGACGGTGGCATTGCCATAATCTTCTCACAATCCAGGGGAGCATGGGGAGTAAAACACAAAAACAGAACTCCTGAGTTCTGTTTTTTGTGTTTATACTCCCCATGCTCCACCTGGATTGTGAGAAGATTATCTGCATTTTTGGGGATGAGTGAAGACAACCCCACCGGAGGGTAGAAGCAGGGGGGTGACACTTCTATTTATATTCACAGTTTTCATCACTTGATACTTCACTTGTTTTATTGTCACATTTATTTGATAGTAGGCACCTAAGGGTGTTAACGCCTGGTTTTTCACATTTGTCTCTCGTCGCATTGCCATGGCAACGTTGATGACATCCACAGTGTCATTTGGAGCTGTGGTTCAGAAGGAGGAGGGTGGCAGTTAAGGAGGCGGCCGCAACAGCTAAGCACTTCCCATCAGGCCCGATAGTGCAGCAAATGTATATGGGGTGGACATTTTTGCCGCTTTTGTTTTTTGGGCTTTCAATTGATCATTCAGGAATAGAGAGATAGGTGAATGTTTTTGGCAGATTTAGATCTTCTGTGGATCGGCCTGTTCCTTTGGTCCTCGGCTCAATCTCAACAGGGGCGGTTCAAATTTTGCGGATTTTTTTAAAATTATTGCCAATACACTCGAATTCCATAATCCGTTGAAGGATTTTTAAGAATCTGCCAACGAATTGCTAATCCGCGGATTGGATTTGACAAGTCTATCAATGGCGGTTTTTGATGAATCCGCTGAGATTAAAACCAGTAAAATCCATTTTGCAGATTTTTCAAAGAAAGACAGATTTTGGGAGGAAAATTTGAGAAAAGCCAGGAAACTGATTGGGGCGGATTCACCCATATCTAGTCAGGAGGCATATTATAATCATACTAGTTATTAATTCTCAAATAGGTTGACCATCTGATCCAGGGACAGTGCACCCAGCCTTCATTTTGCAGTCCGCATTCTATGTCAAGCTTCATGTCTTGTCATTCTATGTGTAAATTAGTTTTGGGTAAATATTAACCCACCACTAATTTATCTGTCTTTGGAATAAAGAGGAGGTTTCCTAATATCAAATTGGACTCCTGATCACCCAAGAGTAAACATTTAAAAAGCCCTGCAAGATTGGCTAGGTGTGTCTTCTGGTAATCAGGAGTCAAAAGGCACACATTTAGTAATTCATTTCAATGGACTAAACCAAAGCTTCTTCAATTGTTGAACATTGATACTGGAAATTCTCAAAAAAAATCTTCAAATCTCTTCTTACAAGCATTAGTATGCTTTCTGCACACTTTGTAGCTACTTCAGCACTAGAGAAATCTTTACCCCCTAGACTTGCATCATATTTCGTAATAAACAACGCTGAGACAAGTTTAATGGTTGGTTATCAATGTATGTGATATCCACTAAGCAAAGCAGTTTCCATATGTAGCCAGTAAACAAGAGTTGCATAGCCCAGAGCACTGAGTTATTTGGTTCCCCAGTGGTGAATTTAAAGTTAAATTATAGTAATAACAAGGCTCCTGCTTAAACGCTGCAACAGCTGGCCATTGTTTTGGACAGCTTTTAAACATGAAGGTGCTAGGATATCCTCTGAATTAAATCCTTACTGGGATACGGAGCACTCTAAACTAAGATCCCCTTGCATCTGGTGTCCAATTACTAAAGAAAAATAATGAAAATACATGTGATGATATCAGTGAATTGATAGAAAATCAGGGCTATGCATCAAGCTCCTGCAAATCTGGATGCACATTATGTTGTGCCAGTGTTATGTACTATATATATAGAAAATATTTCAATCAAGTTCTAAAACAGATCTTTTAGGCAGTGATGTTTTTGCCATATTAGATCTAGCGGAGTTTATTGTGGCTTTGCTGGATACAAATGAAAAACCTTCACAGAGTTGTTGAGATATTATATACTGTACATTACATTACAGAACTCTGTAATAGCCGAAAGTTGTATTTGTTAGTTAAAAAAGGTATAATATACTGTATATCATAATTTCACTGGGCATATTCAATAGCAGTGCAAATAACAAAACTTTGAATTAAAAAACAGGAAATAAAATGCAAAATTAGAAATTTGCATGTGTTTGTATTCATAGCCAAAGGCGAATATGAGTAAAATATAAATGATTGCGTAATTTTCTTGGCTTCTCAATCTGACGTTCTATGAAGCTAATTCCATATACATGGAATCAGCCTCTACATGAGAACTAAACTGAAGTTAGAAAGGACTATACATGTTATGGAAGTACCCGAGAAAAAGGGTAGTGCTTTGTACAGCTGGAGATAAGAAAAACAGCCCACTCTGAGCAAAGGCCTACAATGAAAGGTAGTCAGGATTAAAGAGAAAGGCCTCTAGATGATAGCCTTTATGGAACTCAAATATTTCTAAAGTTACAGTAAGAAATTATAGTTTTGAGTTTCCCACCCACAACCTGCTGCACTTTATAATTACATTACATATAATATACTATTCACAGCTGTATCTCACATATATGTTAAGAAAAACAGTTACATACAGTAACTGGAAAAAGTGTACTTTTCAAAGTCTGGGTTTAAAAAGACACATTTAGGAGTAGTTGGTTTCGCTATTTCATAGAGTTGCAATAGAAGACACAGACACTCACTTAATTTAGAATTCAATGCAGAACATAAGAAAAGAGCAACATAACTGTTGTATTGATATGTGTAGTGCGATTAATTGTGTGCAGGATTTTAAGTGGGGAAGAATTAAGTAAATGTAATTTAAAACATAGGATCTATCTGTGAAAAAGGGGGTGTCCTATCAGTGTTGGTGGGCTAGGAAGGCTCCAAATGCAACTGTGCTTGGCCTCAAAGGCATCTCCTTTCTTAATGGCTGGGTCAGCAAATTAGGTAGGAGTTGCAGTTTTATTGGATTTGGTTTATTATTTGAGATTAAAACTGGCAAGTCTGCCTTGGTTTATGTTTATGCAGTTAAAACTGTGGCATTTCCTCCTCCCAGTATTGCTGTTGCATCTTCATCTTCCTTTTTCAAATCTTAGTACAGATTGGCTGGTTTAAGTTTATAAGGGTAAAGGCAGTTCCTTGGCAGTCATGTTTATAATGTCATACAAATAAACTTTTTTTTTAATATTGACCACAAGGCCTAATTATATTCAACAAACCAAATACTATTATTAGTACTACTACTACTACTACTACTACTAATAATAATAATAATAATAATAATAATAATAATAATAATAATAATAATAATAATAATCTAACACACACACACACAAGATTGAATTGGAAGGTAGAAAGAAAAGCCTACCTGAAACATTTTATGTTTTATACAAGTTCTATTTTGCTTTTCATTGGCAATATCTAAACAGCTCAATTTCCATGGATATATGAGTTGTAGTGTTTTGTGCCTCTAACATTTAAAAATATATTTATTATAATAGATGTAGCCAAGTTCGCCCTCTGGTCCCCTTGTACCTGTTGTGGCTGTGGAAGCGCGCGCGTGACACCGACAGGGCATGCGGGCACCCGACAAGTGCCGGGTTGCTCAGGAAGCTGTGGGCAGCGGTCAGAAGGGCGATCTGGTCACCGGGCTGGGGCAGATCGGAGGGTGTCGCCATCTTGGTTGTCATTGCGTATGCGCAAGACCCGGCACATGTGCAGAAGGGGCATAGTTGCGGCAGCCAATAGATACAGGCTCCCTGAGGGATCTACAACTCCCAGCAGCCCCAGGGGCAGGTACTCACAAGACACAGCAAAGCCAAAAAGGTTCCCCGGATTCCCTGAGGGGAAAAGTGATACATTTGGCACGCTTGGAGCGCGAGGGCAGTCGGTGCAGGGACAGCAAGGGGTAAGGTAGTCTCTGGGTGGAGTTGGCTGTCAGACTAGGCCAGATACCTCCATATACCCCAGCTAGGCCCTGACTCACCTCAGCTTGCGGCTGCTGCAGGGAAAGCCCCTAGATAGGGACCCTTCTCCTAGTAGCTTGTCAGTGTTAGGCATCAGTGTCAGACACCGCACAGTGACTTGCGGCCTGTGGTCTGGGACCGGGTCATCTACGATTAATGACTCTTAAAGGTGAGACACTCCAGCGGGAGTTCACCCCACGCAGAGGCGGACGCCTTCACGGATGACGACGTCGCTGGATCAGCGGATCCCAGATTGTTATTTGGCAGCACCTGGGTACCGGAGTACCCGGGCAGGTACTTCACCTAAGTGCACCAACAGCCACTGTTGGCCCTGGGTTGGTCTGGACATTGGGAAAGGACTCTTTGTACTTTGGGGGGCACTCACTGGGTCGTTTCTGAGCTGACACATCCCAATAGATTTGCCATGTTGAGTGAAGATATTGGGAATGTTGGGGCAGAAATGGCAAGGCTGGGGGAGACTAATTCCTCTAGCAGCCAGGGGAATAGTTCCTCCAGCACAGAGGGGACTCAGGATGCTCAGATACAAAGAAAGATTGTGGTGGTAGGGGACTCCATTATTAGGAAGGTAGATAGGGCAATCTGTTGCCAGGACTGCATGAACCGAACAGTTTGTTGTCTTCCGGGTGCTCGGGTTCAGCACATTGCGGATCGGGTAGACAGATTGTTGGGGGGCGGCTAGGATTGACCCGGCGGTCTTGGTACATGTTGGCACCAATTACAAAGTTAGAGAAAGATGGAGAGTCCTAAAAAATGATTACAGGGATGTAGGCCAAAAGCTTAAGGCAAGGATCTCCAAGGTAGTATTTTCAGAAATACTACCAGTGCCATGCGCTACCGCAGGGAGACAGTCAGAGATCAGGGAGGTTAATGCATGGCTAAGAAAGTGGTGCAGGAAGGAGGGGTTTGGGTTTTTAGAGCACTGGGACTCCTTTTCTGAGAGGTGCCATCTATATTCTAGGGACGGATTGCACCTCAATGAAGAGGGATCTTCTGTGCTAGGGGGGAGAATGCTAAAAAGGTTGGAGGAGATTTTAAACTAGGATGGAGGGGGGAGGGGAATGAAACAGATAATGAACTAAATGGAATAGATGAGAATACAAGGTGGTATGGAGGTAGAATGGGGGCAAGTGCAAGTTTGACAAGCAGTGAGACACCTATAGTAAATACAGATAATACTAGAAAACTTCTAAAGACTAAACCAAGTGGGCGCAGAAAGGAAGGAGCAGATAAGATACAGTCTGAAAAAAAACTGAAATGCATGCTTGCTAACTTTCTTTCATCCAGGAGAAAAACTACAGCATTGAGATATCAAGATAAGAAACCATTCCACGTGTGGCTCACACGTGGCCGTGTGAGTACTATATTATGTTATATTCCTTCCCCATTCTCTTTAACTTTTATATCCTTTCTTTTTTATAGGATTATCCATTATTTTTGTTCCCCTATATTTGGGATGGTGTGAAAAGAGATACCCTCCTCAAGAAGTCCACTCACACTTGCCCGTGTGAGTGCATGCAGTATTATTTTGCTGCATTTACATATATCCCTGTTATCACCTTATAAATTGTGGCCCCTCATGGAATTAATTTAACCATCCCTGATACTATTCTTTGTTATCAATTCCTTTTGAGGGACACTTCACTTGAATAAAAGCAGCTGGTTATCAGAAGAATTTACCATCAAGACACAAGAAGAAGAAAAGAGATCCAGTTTAAGGAAGACACAGAAAGAAGATAAAGAAAAGAAACCTTGATGAGATAACACTTACACAAGGCCGTGTAAGTATTTTTTGATATTGTACACTCTACCATCAGCCCATTCATTAACTTGGGGACTTATATCCCAGAAGTTGTTAAACTGTCATTCAGTGTATCTCCATCTGTGCTCCCCCTTTTCTTCTTTGTTTCTATATTTCCTAAGGATCCTGGATAGATCCTTCATAGGGTTAGAGTCATAGACGGAGACCGAAAAACAGATGAGAACCTTTCAGGACTTATAAGTTGTGTTGTTTTATTAAGAATAAGCAAGTTTTTCTTATTCACCAAACTGTGGGGTAGTGCCCGGGTTTTTTCCATTTTAATTGCTAATGCAAGAAGCCTGACAGATAAAATGAGGGAGCTTGAATAAATAGCTGCAAGGGAGCAGTATGATTTCATAGGCATTACTGAAACATGGTGGGATGAAACTCATGACTGGACAGTTAATTTAGAGGGTTAGTCTCTTTTTCGGAAGGATCGAACAAATAGAAGGGGAGGTGGAGTATGTTTATATGTTAAACCGGATCTAAAACCTATTATAAGGGATGATGTCTATGAAGGGAATGATGAAAATGTAGAGACTTTGTGGATAGAAATTAGCAGTGGAGGTAAAAGTATAAAGAAAATGTTTGTGGGAATATGCTATAAACCACCAAATATCTGTGAGATTGAGGAAGCTAAAATACTTTTGCAAATGGAGAAGGCATCAATACTGGGTTATGTTTGCATAATGAGGGATTTTAATTATCCAGACATAGACTGGGGCAATGAGATTAGCGTTACAACAAAAGGGAACAGGTTTTTGGGGGTGCTTAAAGACAATTATATGACCCAAATTATTGAGGAACCAACCAGGAGAGGGGCAGTTCTGGATTTGGTCATATCAAACAATGTAGAAGTAATAACAAATATTCAAGTCCTGGAACATTTGGGTAACAGTGATCATAACATTGTCTCATTTGAAATAAATTATCAAAAAACAGATTACTTGGGTTCAACAAAGACCTTCAACTTTGGAAAGACAGATTTTAATAAACTGAGGTCTAATCTAGTAGTAATACAATGGGATGATGTTTTTGCAGGGAAAAATGTAGAAGATAAATGGGCAGTCTTTAAAACATTGTTAGAAAAGCACACTTATCAGTGTATATCCTTGGGTAATAAGTATAAAAGAAATAAGTCAAAAACAATGTGGCTAAATAAACAGGTAGGGAAGGAAATGGACAAGAAGAGGAAGGCGTTTAGATTCTTTAAGTCAGAAGGGACAGAGACATCGTATCAGAATTATAAGGAATGTAACAAAAATTGCAAAAGTGCAATCAAATTAGCAAAAATGGATAATGAAAAAAGGATTGCAATAGAAAGTAAGGTCAACCCTAAAAAAATCTTTAAGTACCTTAATAACAAAAAAACGAGAAAAGAAAATATAGGACCCTTTCAGTGTGAGATGGGTAGGCAGATTATTGGAGATAAGGAAAAAGCTGAGGTATTAAACAAATTCTTTGCCTCTGTGTTTACCAGGGAAGAATCAAGTTCAATAGTAGTGTCGCAGGAGGAAGCCACAACCTCCATATTAATGAACAATTGGTTAACTGAGGAAGAAGTTCATAAGCGACTTGAAAAAATTAAAGTAAATAAGGCACCTGGCCCCAATGGCATACATCCAAGAGTTCTCAAGGAGATAAGCTTAGTAATAGCAAAACCATTATATTTAATATTCAAGGACTCTATTTCCACAGGCTCAGTACCACAAGATTGGCGTAAAGCAGATGTGGTGCCTATATTTAAAAAGGGAGCTAGATCACAACCGGGAAATTACAGACCTGTAAGCCTGACTTCAATAGTAGGAAAACTACTTGAAGGTTTAATACAGAATAATATTCAGGAATACCTAATGGAAAATAAAATTATTAGTAATAGTCAGCATGGATTTATGAAGGATAGATATTGCCTGTAACGATGCGCGGAAAACGCCCCCTGCGGCGTGTCCCTTCCTTACCTGTTTACTTCTGATCGCCACCCTCTAGCTGCGAGTCAAGATCCTGTGTCTTTAAGGATTCTGAAGCAAGCTACGCCATCTTGCTTTCTGGCAAACCCTGCCCTCTTCCTCCTGACAGGAAGTAAGCCTCTCTTTGACTTTCTCTTTGCATTTAGTCTTTTGCTACCAGCCCTGGTGCCTGCTAATACCCATCGCACGCTGTTCCTGCCTGGACCTTCTTGGGACCTTTACTCTCCTTTGGATTCCGGAAGACTGGGACTGTCACTCATATTATACTACTGAGGTTAGTTTACCATTGGGTAGTGTAGGTACCTGCTTAGTAGGGTTCACCTTGACGTGGTAGCAGGCTTATAATTTATTGGCCAATGGATTAGACTAAGAACCCTTATGTTATGTTTAGTTTCGCTGCACCTTGCTGTTACTGGCACTATGCCTTTAAGAAGTCTGGACATTCTCCTAGTAGCAATCCTTCTCTGGATGTTACCTTGTGCTCTGGACTCTATGCCCATGTTCCTGTACCATGTTCCTGGTTTCTGTTTCCTGTCTCGTGTGCTGAAGCAGAGTACTCTCCTGTTGACTTCAGTTCCCTGTTTCCTGAGGCTGGCTGCTAGTGTCACGCAGCGGTCTGTTCCTGTTTCCTGTGCTGAAGTGGAGTACTCTCCTGTTGACTTCAGCTCCCTGTTTCCTGAGGCCGGCTGCTAGTCTTACGCAGCGGTCCGTTTCCAGACTCCCGTGCTGAAGCGTTGGCTTTCCGCAACCCCCGCGTTGGTGCCTGAGAACGTGCGCACTCCCGCTCTGCTGTCAGATCATGCGCGCACATGCAGCTGGATCACTCGTGCCTCTGAGTAGGCATCGCACCTCCAGACACGTCGCGCATTCTCATGCACGCGGCTCGGTCACGTGACTACGTGCGCCGATCCCCAGCTGCGCGGCAACTTACTCCCTTCGTATCCCCTGCGTCTAAGAGGGGATATGATAACTATATACAAATATATTCAGGGACAATACAAGGAGCTTTCAAAAGAACTATTCATCCCACGGGCAGTACAAAGGACTCGGGCCATCCTTAAGGTTGGAGGAAAGGAAATTTCACCAGCAACAAAGGAAAGGGTTCTTTACAGTAAGGGCAGTTAAAATGTGGAATTCATTACCCATGGAGACTGTGATGGCAGATACAATAGATTTGTTCAAAAAAAGGTTGGACATCTTTTTAGATGGGAAAGGTATACAGGGATATACCAAATAAGTATACATGGGAAGGATGTTGATCCAGGGATTAATCCGATTGCCAATTTTTGGAGTCAGGAAGGAATTAATTTTTCCCTTTAATGGGGTTTTTTGTTTGCCTTCCTCTGGATCAATAAGTATAGATATAGGATAAAGTATCTGTTGTCTAAATTTAGCATAGGTTGAACTTGATGGACCTTGAACTTGATTGGGAGTTGTATATGTTATACACTCTGTGTTACAGGCTGCCGATATATATATATATTGTTCAGTAAAACTCGTTATTATATACCTGAGTGTGCATTTCCTGTTAGTATTGGTTCCTGTGAGAGGATCTCCCACTGCGCTGGGATCCCTCACAGGTGGAGGTGCTGCACCCAGGCGACCAAGCGACACCCCAGGCTTCAAGAGGCTAAGGCTCAGGCCTTCTGGTAGCCAAACAGGTAACAGCAGCACTGGTTGTTTCTTCAGTACGGGGAAAAGGGGCTACATTTGGAGGCGCTGCTGAGATCACGTTAAGTGTCGCGTTTTCCTCCTCTGTTAATGTGGGGAGGTGGCAGTTCTCTAGATATTTTTTTATGGCCTCCGCCGCATTTGGTTCGAATTGACCATTCTGAGATCTCAAGTTATATAGTTTGGTGTAGAATTTGGTAAATTCCGCTGCTATTTTTTTATCATTATATTGTATTTCATCAGACCTATTCTTGATTGCTGTTATTTGGGATGTCTGTACCCCTTTTAGTTTACTGGCCAGGAGTCTGTCTGCCTTGTTACCTTTGTCGTAATACTGTTGGTTTGTCCATTTTAGAGCTTTCTCTACGTCCTCTAATTGGGCCTGTTTTAATTTTAGTCTGGCAGTGGTTAGTAGCTTGTATATTTTCCTAGATGGTGCAGTTTTATGTGATTGTTCTAATTTGACAATGGTGTCCGTGAGGTCTTTGATTAATTTTAATTTGACCTTTTTCCTGTGGGCTGCAATAGAGATGAATTTCCCTCTGATTGAGGCCTTATGGGCTCCCCACAGGATTGCTGGAGAAGTGACTGATCCTGAGTTGAAGAAGAAGTAATCCTTAAGTGAGGATCTGTTCTCTTTTTCTATCTCAGGATGGTTCAGCAGGGAATCATTTAGCCTCCATGAATAGGAATTTGATTTTGTAAATGGGACAGATAAGGTTAAGATGATGGGAGCGTGATCAGACCATGTAATTGGGCCTATGTCCAACTTGCACGCGGCCTCTAGGATTTTCTTAGTTACTAGGAAATAGTCTATCCGAGAATAGGTCTGGTGAGGTGCCAAATAAAAGGTGTAGTCCCGCTGGCCCTGGTGCTGGGATCTCCAGACATCCACTAGCGAGAAATCTTTTATAATCCCCCTAAACCTATTTGTTGGGAGAGTGTTGTATGGGGGCGACCTATGGTGGATGATTTGTCATCAGTGGGGTTCAGGACTATATTTAGGTCTCCACCAACCAATACTGATGATAAATATGTGAGGAATTCTGTTTGATTCTCGTTAGGAGCATAAATGTTGATCAGAGCAATCGCCGAACCAGCTAGCGAGCCGTATACCACTAAAAATCTACCCTCTGGGTCCACTGTTGTTTTGACATGATTGAATTGTGTTCCCTGTCGGAGTAGAATAGCTACTCCCCTTTTTTTACTACTAAATGATGCGAAATAATTCATTGGGAACACTTTTTTGAATAAATTTGGTGGGTCTTGGGATGTGAAGTGAGTTTCCTGTAAGAAGATGATATCACCCCCTGACCTTTTGAGGTCTTGGAGAACCAGCCTCCTTTTCCTGTTATTTCGTAGGCCCTTTACATTTAGGGAGATTATTTTAATTGCGGCTGGGTTAGCCATTGGGTTCTTATGCTACAGAGAACCATGTGACCTTTCCTTTCCCACCTGGAAGGTCGTGCTTTAAGGATATAGTTATTAGTTTTTGCCCCAGCAAACATATGCGATAGGCCTGAGTTGCGTGCGTTCTTGATCTAGTGTATCATGGAGGAGGAGGTGGAGGGGGGGGAAAGGGAGGAGACAGAGAAAAGTTCTGCTGGGACAGAACCAGCAGACAGAGAGCAGTAGAAATCAGGTCTACCTGTGACCTTAGTGACATGGAGCTGGTCCAATGGGCGACCAGTGTTTTGGGCAAAGTGCCCTTTCGGGGGTAGGTCCGGCATCAGTGGCCGGTGCGTGTGTAGCAGAGGGGTCCAGACCCTCTAATACAGCCAACTTAAGATTTCCCCCTTGCTTTTGTATTCACACTTAAGGATTTTTGTGTGTTTCACTCGGGAGGGGGGGATGAGGGAGGGGGAGGGGAGGGGAGGGGGGGAGGAGGGGAGGAGGGGGAAGTCAATCTGGATACCTGAAACAACTTTATCTTCAGTGGGAACTGTGTGTAACAACATACATAACATAACTATCTACAACAGGGATACATAACTTGGAAGCTGAGCACAGTGGCATGACAGGCTTGGGTGGTAGTCTCTGTCGTTGAGATTCTCAGTCTCTCCCGTTCTATTGAGGGTGCGCAAGGGGAGCCTTTCGAGAGGTGGGGAGGGTATGGGAAAACCTGGGGGCATTTTGCATCATATTCATTCAGAGGGAGAATAATCTGTTACTATTCGTATTGCACTTAACTCGTATCTTGTGTTTTGACAGTGGGGGCAAGAGGTGGGGGGGGGGGGGTGTAAGGGGGGGGGAGGGGAGGGAGGGGGGGGGGGTTGCTTTTGGGGAGTTCTGCACTGGGATCTATTATTCACAACTTTACTCCTTGGTGGGGCCTCCTGTTATTTTGGGGGTCGCTACATAGCAATCTGGATACCTGGGATACTCTTGTCTGCCATGAGGAATGTGATTTACAACATACATAGCATAGTTATTTTCAACAGTACTGTTCCACATAGTAGCTGAGCACTGTGGCATGACAGGTTGGAGTAGCGAGCTTTGCCACTGAGACCCTCAATCTATCCTGCTCTGTTGAGGGTGCGCAAGGGGAACCTCTCGGGAGCTGCGGAGGGTGTGGGGACACCTTGGGGAATGTTGCATCTTATACATTTAGATGGGGGGGAGCAGTCTGTTATGATTATCATTGCATATATTTCGTGCTTTACATTTTGTCAGTAGGGGCAGGGTGTGGGAGAGGTAGGTTAGAGAGGGGGGGGGAATGGGGGGGGAGGGGGGAGGGGGGGGGGGGGGATTAGTGGGGGGGGGGGGGGGGGGGGGAGAGGGGGAGAGAGGGGGCAGGGTGGTAGGGACTGCGATGAGGAACTGAGCAACCAATCATATTTACATATTATAACTGCGTTCTGATATGGCTATCTCCTGTTGTGTGCCAGCCTTGAGGGGGGTGAGGGGATCAAGGTCTCTCACATTGTTAGTCATGGCAAGGATCAACGTCCACATACAGTAAAAAAGCATAGCAATATTGCCCCTTATAATCAAAACATTTGTATACAGTTATTTAGGACATATGAGCAGAGTGGGGGGGGGGGAGGGGGAGGGGAGGGGGACGGGGGGGGGGGGGGATATAGTGGTCGTATAGGTTATTGGTAATTGTTTAGTATACTTTTCGGCTGTCGCCATGTTTAGGGAACGTATACTATCTGCGGGTTCATTTAGTGTGTGTGAGCTTAGACAGTCTGAGCGCTTTCCCATGGTTTCGTCTCTCTTTGCGGCATAAGTTACTCACAAAATGGCGGTCCCCGCCGGTGTTATGGGCCGGGTTTGGGAGGTTAAAGTACTCACAATTCTGTAGACCTTCCTGCCCAGTGTTCTGGTGTAGAGCCGCTAGCCTCTGCAATCAATGTGGGCCGCGCGGGTGTAATTCCGGCGCAGGCCCATCTTAACCGCCGGGTAGGGGAAAACGCGGCAGTGGGAGGGGGAATAAAGGCAGGGGAAAGAGAAAAAATAAAATAAATCTCCCTCTCCTTCGGCGTTTTCAACCATGGCCTGCGTGACTTAGCTCTGGACTTTCTTTTGCGGGCGATACGCAGTTGCTCCGGCGCTTCGGGTTGGTCTCAGGCGGATTGGTGGCTACATCCAGCTTTTCCCTAGGCGTTGGTATCACGAACAGGGAGCTCCCGGTTGGTGTAGAGGGAGTGAAGGTCGGGTCTTTTGCTGATAGCTGTACTTTCACCTCCAGAGCTGCTGCGGATCTTGGGCGATGTCTGCGTGGTCTTGATCCATGCTACTGCCTGCCTCGGACGGCTTCTTCTTTGCTCTCACGATTTCTTCAGTCAATGTGACTTGATCCCGGTGAGCTTGACGGGGTAATAACAGGTAACCAGGAATAGAAAATTACAGGTAAGTTAACCTTTATTTATTTTTTTTGTTGCTTTTGTCCTGCCAGCCTCTCTGAAGCTCTGACTGGTAGTTCATCAGTCTCGGTCTGTGGGGCTCAGATGCTTCCGAATGCCAAGCTGGAGGGGGATGCAGGCCTAGCGCACGGGCTAGTCGGGACATTTCTGAGGGGTGCTTAATGGCATGAAACTTTCCGTTTTTATGTACAATGACTTTAAATAGAAAACCCCATTTATACTTTATTTCGTTCTCCCTCAGCAGTGTAGTCAGCGGCTTCAGGTCCCTTCGCCTATTAACTGTTATTTTTTCCAGGTCGTTATAGACCTGCAAGGAATCATCCTGGAACTTAATAGGCTCCTTTGCTTTGCAGGCCTCCATGAGCCTTTCCTTGGTTATATACCGGTGCAGGCGAACTATGATGTCCCTTTCACGATTCGGGTCGTCTGACCGCGGACCGAGAGCGCGGTGGGCCCTGTCCATTTCGAGATCCTTTTCGTCTAGGTCATCGCATAGTGAGGAAAACAGGCCCAAAATGTAAGGCTTTAATTGACCAGGGAGGATAGACTCAGGGATGCCACGGATCCTTATATTTTGGCGTCTATCGTGGTTTTCTTGATCCTCTAGGCTGTCTTTTAGGTTGTTGATTTCAAGGCCCAGCCTGAAGATTTCATCGTCTGCAGCCGTTTGCGCTTGCAGGGACTCCTCCAATTTAACCTCAAGTGCAGAGGTTCGCTCCGTCAGGCCTGTAATATCTTGCCTGAGCTCTATCACAGCTGCTTTCAAATCCTCCTGTATCGATATATGAAGCTTGGTCAGCATCGATGTCATTAACTCTTGCATATATTCCCTTGTGAGGCTCACTTCAGGGTTCTGTGTGTCTGCCTCTCGTTCCCGATCCGATGCCTGTTGTTTTGCACCGCGTGCGCTCGCTGTGCTGGCGCCATCTTGGTTTTTAGCACTCGCTTCGGCATTCTTTTGTGGGGGAGTGAAAAACTTTGTAACCCCCTGGGTAAATTTTGTTTTCTGCCGATTTGCAATTTCTGTGCGTTGAGCAGATCAGGGTGATCGTTTTTGGGGTCGAAAATTGGAGGGGAAATCTCTTTTAATTATAGTTATTCACGAGGGTCTGTGGAGCTCCTCTCTCACACGACCATCCTCGTCGACATCCTGGACCCGCCCCCCCGATGGTGCATTATTAATGATAATCTATGGAGTAAAACTCTCAAAAGCTTTTCCTAAAATATAAATTGTTAGTCCATCTAATGTGTAATTGGACCAATACATCTACTTCTATTTAATTATAAGTAATCTAAAGAAATGTATAAAGAGTTGTACTCCTTCTACGAAGAATTAATCCCAAAACTTTTAAATTCCATTCTCCTTTTTAATCTAATAAATTGTTTTTGTGTAGAGAAGTAAATCCCCATTTCCAACACATACAACAGGTGGTTTAAAATACACAGTCGGGAATTTAAGTCCCAGATCCACAAGAGGGTGCTAAGTTTAGCAATCATTTACTTTGGGTCAGCTCATTGTGACAATTAATTCTTTCTCTCCATGTGCCTCCAAAATTAAATTGTACATTCTACAGACCAGGAACTTGTTTTCTTTAGTAATGATAGAACACACATCATACTGTTATAGTATGTTGTATAGAAAAGGGCATTACTGGCCACTTATGTACTGGCCGAGTTAAAAGTCCTCGGATTTGCATTGCTCCTTCAACCTGTAATGTTTGCAGTTATGTACATCATTTTGTATACAGTGCAGGGAAAAGTTAGACAAGTGCATGAAAAAAAGTAATTAATGAATTAAATTAGGGAGTCCTTTACAAACTATAACAGCTAATCTCGCATCTATTGGGGCAATCTTGTCAGTTTTTAGGTGGCACCCACCACCTACCACACCCTATCATATATATTGGTGTCAAAAGGAGTTCTATTGATGTGACAAAAGGTATAAAACAACAGACAAAAATTCCCAATGCTACATCCAATATGACAAACAAAAATATAGTTAAATAGTTAACTGTTTGTCTTCTCATACGTGAGGTTCATTTAATTAAACTCTTTGGCCAAAGCGTTATAAGCCTTCAGCCCCGCCAAGCCATGGCAGATTTCCAGGTCCTAACACTATCCCTGAACATCGGTTTTGCATTTTGGAGTTTGGACAGGTACTACTGTAGAATGCTAGTCAATTGCCCAACTTTGCTAGATTTAGATATTCTGGTTACATTATATCCCTTGGTTTTGCGAAGCCGTAGTTAAAATTGCTTCAAAAAAAAAGCCCTTCTCGCACAGCTTGGACATGGGCTTTTATACTATTGTGACACTCTAATCCAGGGGAGTGCAAATTTTCCCTTCTACACCACCCTGCTCACGTCCCCTTCCTTACCTTGTCTTCAGCATCAAATGACGACGTGGGGTCACGTAACACGCAGCGTCATTTGACTGCACGTCGCCGAAGACAATGTAAATGAAGTTACAGAGGCCTCACGCGAGCCACCAGCATTTAATTTAAATGCCTTGGGGAAGAGCACGGGGCCTCGGAAACCGCCTCCTCCGCCTCTGAAAAATCTCGCGGGTTTGTGCACCCCTGCTCTAATCCATGCAAAAAGGGCTCTTTCAGCACAGATGTGCACTTCTCGCAACTACTATAATATGCACCAGTGTCTTTACTCACTCCACAATTCCGGTATATACTTTGCACTACTCAGCATTGTAGGATAATTTTATTATCTTAACAGATATTCAGTTCCATGTATTCCTCCATCATTTAATGGGCGATAAGAGGTAATCATGAACCCTTCCTACAAGTCCAAGACCCTATGAATCTATATCTGAAAGTGAAACAAATCTACAAATATACAAGATACAAATGAATTTATAAATAATTATAGAAAAATAATCGTTGTGGTGGTTTCCTAACTTCAAGTTGGAAGTGCACTGCATTTTAATACTACATATTGAACAACTGTATTTTTATATGCAAATTTACATGCTCATTGCCCTCTATCAAAGAGATAAAGGTATGTGTACTTCAAAATGCCATTGCCTATATATATATATTTTTTTTTATTACTTAAGTTTTTATTGAGCATTTTCAAACATACAAAATGAGGTAAACACAACATACAACACAGAAGAAAAAGGGGATACAGTAATACAAATAAACTGGTTGTGGAACAATAGAGAGGAGGGAGAACGGGGAAGGGGGGGAAGGGGTAGCATTTGTACCAATATCGCACTGTATTCGACATTTTAAATACCACATGTATCACTCTGTTCAAAATATTCTAGTCTATATATGGGGATATACCTGAATGACGTAACCAAGGAGCCCAAATATTAGAGAATTGCGAGGTAGAGCCGTTCAGGTAGGCTGAGAGTTTTTCCATATAGACTATATGCCAAATTTTGTTGTTTATTTCATTTAAGGATGGGGGGGCCGGTTGTTTCCAATTTTTGGCAATTGTACACCGTGTAGCGTTTAAAATTTGGGATATTACTCTAGCTTTTTTTTGGAGATATTAGCCATTGGTTTTCCTAGTAATATATACTGCTGCGGCCGAGTTTATTCGAGCATTGCCCGTTCTCGGCCGCAGCAGTAACATGGCGCGCGCCGGAGGGTGCCGGGCGCGCGCCGAAGCAGCGGAAGAGCGCCCTCCGATCATGGCGCTCTCCCTCCCGCTGCCGGGTCCGCCGGGTCCCCCGGAACTCCCTGCCGCCGTCCCCCACATCGCGGGACACCAGGGCTCCCTCGGGGAGCCCTGGACGCGCGTGCAGGGGGCGCTGGCACCCGATGATGCGTGACCGCGCATCGGTGACGCGCGGCACGCCGAGGGAGTGGGGCTAGCAAGCCGGGGCATCCCCCGGCTTGCGGAACTAGCCCTGCTCGGATTAAGTGTGTCGGTAGTGTATATACTGGGTTGTGTGGGACAGAGATTTCTAGTATCTTGTGTATTAGGGTGAACACTTCCGTCCATGTTTGTTGGATTTTGGGGCATGACCAGAATATGTGCAGTATATTCCCCACTTCACCACAACCGCGCCAGCGCAGAGGGGAAACGCCTGGGAGAAAAGAGTGCAACCTTCTAAATATACCATCTAAATATTAACTTGTAAATATTCTCCTTAATTACAATGCATGATCACTTTTTGGAAGCAGCTTCCCAGATGTCTGTCCAGGTATCGAGATCTATACAGACGTTATCCTTTTCCCAGGATAACATATAGTTATCGGGGGTTTGGTTGTTCTTGGTAGAGGATAAACTGTGATATATTCTAGAGATAATGCCCTTTGTGTGGGGTTGGTGTAGACACCAGTCCTCATACAAAGTTAAAGCATGGGGTTGACTTGGTTTGTAGACTGATTGGATATAGTGCCTAACCTGGAGAAATCTGAAGAATTCGGAGGAGGGTATATCATGGTTCTGACTATATATTTTTAATGTGTTCATCATATTAAATCTATTCTACAATTGGAAAACCCAATGTTACTTTTCTCTATTCCATTGGTGCCAATATACTGAACGACTGTGAAACTAACTTAATGGAGAAAGATGGTTGAGATTAGTTATGTGTTATTGGTTGTTTTAGAGATCTTTAAGCTCATCCATAAAGTTGGTTCTGAACCTCCTTAATATGAGCACAAATACAAGTAAAAAACTCAAAAAGCTCATCTCTGTTTTTACACTATCCAAGGCTTCCATCATCAATAAATCTATCCCACATAACCCTGACTAACCTCTATGATATATATATACTGTGTGTGTGTATG
>WSYH01004450.1:0-53211 GCA_036426205.1 Ascaphus truei | reverse complement strand
ACCCCTTATCCCCTTAGTAGAAGTCGCGCATGCGCAGTTAAGCCCCAGATTCAGGGCAGAGTCGTGGAGGCGCATAACGGAACGGAGAGTCGCCATGGCAGAAGTTAGGTAGGGAATACAGCCAGCCTTGTAGGGTCGCGCGAGATAGGGATAGACAGAGAGGTTGCGGCGCCATTAGGGGTTAGTGCGGGTGTAGGAAAGGCACGCATGCGCCCCCAATGTATTACAGGCGCCCAGGACTACCAATTCCCATAGTGCTTAGCGAGGGAGGCACCAGTGCCTCATAGGAGCCAATAGGGCTGAAGGATGTCCTGGAGCAAGTGGAAATTTGGCGGGCTGGAGCTACTGCAGTCAGAGTCAGAGCCCAAGAAGGTTAGGGTGCAGAGCCGGGGACTCCCTGCACTAGGCCAGCGGCCCTAAGGTCCAGTTAGCCCTTATCCCTCAGGTTAGTGGTGTTGCCAGGGATAGTCTCTGAGAGGACCCTGTCCCTATGTAGTCAGACTGGGGAATACCAGGGTAAAGGGCTGAGGTTAGTCTGCAGATGTTGCGGCAGGCGTTTAGGTGAATTAGTGGCACGAGAAGCTGGGGGGTTCATAGCGGTAACCGTCCGGGGAGCCATAGCCCAGGTCCGTGTTGCGAGTGGCGAGCGCTGGGGGGGTTCATAGTGGTAACCATCCGGGGAGCCTTGCCCAGGGCGGCGTTGGCGCTAGTACGAGGCAACTGGGGGGGTCATAGCGGTAACCATCGGGAGCCATGGCCAGGGCCCGTTTATGAGTAGGTGGGTACAAGACCTACCTATATAGGATAGGCAACCCCGAATGCCTAGGAGATTGAGCCTTAAGCCACTAAGGATGCTGTGCTATAGGGACGCCATATTGCAGGGTGTGTCACGTTGCTGTATCGTGTAAGAGGGACTCAGCGGATTGCTGTGGTTCCAGTGACGGAGTTCGGACCCACGTTGGTCCACAGAAATATCACCTGGAAAGGATCAGACGGAGGCATCGCGCTCTGACCCTTTGAAAGGTGTTGCGGGCCAGCCATCGAGTGCTCGAAGGTACCTCTGAATTATATTGCACCAACAGGCCTATTAGTTCCTAGTGACTGCGCAGTCACCCACGACCTCCGTAGGAGTACGGGACATTTGGGTGGGGATTACAGGACACTGGGTGGAACGCCAGACATTGGGCCTTAGTGTAGGTTATGATGTTTATGTAATGATGTGATGATATGTGTGTTAGTAAAGTCATATAGTTAATATACATGCTGTCGTCTAAGTGATTATTATTGTGATTGTCCTGCGAGGAACCACTCCCCCTCTGGTGGGAGCCATCGCAGGTGGAGGCGCTGTACCGAGAAGATGTTGTAAGTGATCACCCCTAGTATAATTACCCCAGGTTCCCCGTGGCGGAAGCTCAGCCCTCCTGTGTGCCAACAGGTAATGCACCACACCTGAGTAACCTTGTATGTTTCTACACCTCCACAGTATAATCTGCGATTGGGGGGGGGGGGAAACCCGTTACACAATAAAAAGAAATAAATGGATGCACTCACAAACGGCTTTTTCAGAAAAGCATTAGTGAATAGCTTTCCAGCCTGATGTTGCTCCTTTTGGATCCAGCACATCCACATCAATCCCTTTGTTTTTGACTTCTGGAGTTTCTTTGGGGTGACCTTCACAGCTGGTCCTGCGTCTCTCTGAGTCGTCTGCTGTGTGGTGGCTTTCCTGGCTGTTGCGCAGCTTGGTATAGCCCTTCGGTGCCGTTCCTACTAGAGTACAGTTTGTGCAGATAACCAAAGGTCTGTCAAGGTGCTCGCTGATTGGTCAGACTGCCGGTTTGAAGGAGTACGGTGGCTGGCTGTGATCAAAGTTCATCAAACACGTTTCGCATACCAAGCGGTATTCATGAATATGGGCAATAGGTATACAAACTACCACACCGCATACTTATTATCAGCAGAGCAAGTTAGGTTCTAACTCTGGAATAGCTGTCTCATTTAAAGCAGCATGTATCAATACTGTACTTATCTATATAGGGTGGTTAGGGTACATCTATTAATATGGGCTTTAGGGACAGTGTTGTTTACATACTTCTCACTGTCCAGTTACAGCATTAGCCCATTTATATATGTAGGTTGCTAATCATTAGTGTACAACCACATCACACACTTCAGCAGCTTCAATATAGCTTCAGTGTGTGTTTCTGCAACTGTGACGGTTCCTTGCTACATTGTAGCTTTCTGTATCACTAATCAGCTGATATTTCTTAGAGTAGAGATAGGTGTTGACACTATGTTATATTGCGAGTTCTCTGAGTTACTATTTGCACCAAACTTTTGGAAGTCACAGACCTCTTAGGTGCAGGACAACAGCTTGCTTCTTATGTTTACAGATGCAACTCATTATTTAATTTTGTGGTAATCCACTTAATTGATTTGTTGACCAATTAACCATTCTCAGAAGCTGCACTACACCAGTGTTGTACCTAGTTACAGCACCTTCTCCTCTCTTACCTATTATCACCATTTTGCAAGGAAGATCTGCATATCAGACCCCTTCAGGATAAATGATTCAATCAAGCTCAATTATCTGTCTTTACATTGTTGATCCTGAGTGCCACATGCACTTGGCATAGGATCATTAGTGTGTGTCTATTGTATGTTCATTTTAATCACCTTTATTTTAGTATTTATGATCATTAAAGATTCATTTTAAATTACACACCAAATCATTCAGTTTAGGGAGTACGAGTGCTACTAGTCAGCTAGCCAACTTGGTGAAATGTCTGAGAATGGGACTCGGCAAAAATACCCAGTGTGCAAAAAGGACCAAAAGTGGGAAGCAATATTAGGGTTCATTTGGACTGCAGGTCTTCTAGTTTTTCTCTTTTAATAACTTGATGCAGTAACTTAAAGACATTTGCCAATTTTCTTGGTGTCTTGTGAAGTTCTTTTGATGCTGGAGTGATGCAGTTTTCCCAGCATGTGAAAACAATTAAGAGAGGCAACTTGTGATTCAATATAACTTATGTGAGTGTGAAATCACTTGGCAATAGACATAGTGGACCATATTTACAAAGCAATACTAGGTCAAAAGATACCTTTCAGCCCCCTACAATTATCTTATAGCACAATTATTAGAAGGTGTCTTCTGCTAACACAGAAAGGTGCCTAACGTCATAGCATCATTTAGGAAATATGGGCTGGCCATAATCTGATTATTGTACAAAAATAGTGTGGCGGTGTTTCCCCCACCCTCTGGGAGATTTGCCATTCTACCAGGTGTGTAGTGCTGGTACCTGCTGGTTTACAGGATACTGAGTTGTCCGCTGATGGTAGTGGGGATATCTGGACAGGATTCTGGGGTAGATGATGGTTCTTTATCTCATTGGTGTCAGCGCCTCCATCTCTTGCAGGCTCCTGGGAAGTGAAGGCAATCCTGCAGGAGAACTCACACTACTCCCCCTGAGAGATTGCACTCACAAGGCAGGAGTATATTTTATAACAGGAACACTGTATTCTCTCCAAACAGAATACAGCAGACAGTCTGGATACACTGAAACTCTGCACACACTAGGCCTCTAGCCTCCGGATGGTCCCTGAACTCCAACTCTTGGGCTTAAGGCCGCCAGAGCCAGTCCTATCTCCTCCATGACTCGCTATTAGAGTCAGAGGTACCAGTCCCACTCCCCTAGGGGAGGGGATAAAAGGTGACCAGAGCCCTGCGCACACTCTTCTATGATATGTCTCTCTCAAGGTAGAGACAGACTGACTAAATTTGGGTGTGCAGCCTCTTAAGTACCGAGGGGGAGAGCCCCTTATTGAGCAGAATACAGTCCTTAGTCCGCCTCCCCCCTTGTCACTCAAGGAACTGCTTGCTGGTGGGGAAAACCATGGATTTGTCCTGACACTGCCTGCCATGTTACCAGGGCCTGTGTGTCGGGGAGGGCAGATTAGTAGCCAAGCCAGACATGGCTACAACAGTATGAGTATGGTACCAATATTTTTAAAGAGAATTGTGAGTTAAGACTTCAACATCTATGTAGGATACATCGACACTAATAATAGTCATGATTAACATAATAAAGGCAGTAACTGAAATAATAGGCACTGTTTTCATTGTGTTTTATCATTTACTCCTGTAGCTCTGTTTCTATCTTAAGAGATGCAGCAAGTTGAAGCCATTTCTATTGGACTGCTAATCTCACGACAATGGCAGTCTAATATGGTATTAAAATGCAGTTACCAAATCACTCACACGTTCACCATCATATAAATGATTCAATAAGGAGTTTGCTAGTGTATGCAAAGAGTTAAATGTGATGACACAGAACCCAATCCTTCCTGGAAATTTATTTGTAATGTGCCAATGTCGTCTAATTGCAGTAAGTTAGTTTTAGTAAATTAGTAAATCCATACTAAACAGTTCAGGGCTGAGAATGCTTGATGGCCATTGATTGACAAATCAATGTACTGTACTCTACAAGAGTGCTGTTAGAAAGCTGCCTAAAAACCTTTCACCAGAAGATGGCGCCAAGTGCACTACATGTTATGATAAACAACACACACATCAAAAAGGCCTCTGTTGAGAAACACCTTGAAGCAAATTCTGTGGTATGCATGCGGCAGGATGTAGACAATTTGTGGTGGATTTACAATGCATGAATGTCAACTGTATTCATGTATTTGCCAGATACGTTAAGATCTATATGGATGGTGCACAATCTTGAAGTCATGATATTATCTTCATGATTTCAAAACAAAGCCTGTATTCTTCATCTCATCAGCGATTTATATACCTTGTTGAAGATAATCCTAGGAGTTTGAATCCTACCCACAAGCCATTCCTTCAGCCTGATCCATGCCGATATCTGTTCCACTTCCACTGTTTACCTGATGCATGCTGCTGACCAGATTTAATACGGAGTCTATTCAATCCACGGGTTACTTTTAATCTGTTTCTCTGAACATAGAGGTTCTCAAAAGGAGTCGTAGCACCGGTTTTGTTCAATACAAAAATACTTGATTTATTTAATTAAAAAATTAGATAAAAACACATACAAAAATGGCCCACTGGTTTTGGCAACTCTCCCACACCCTTTCAAAGGGCTATTACAAATCAAGAATGTTTTAAAGGTCAGCGCTGACCCGAAACCATGTATAATTAAATTATGTGAATTACACTCTTCTGGACGCTGCCATGGAAATCCCACTTTAATGAAAGGGGTTGTCCCACTTACCAGATCAAAAACATAGTTTTTCTTAAAACACCTCATACTGATGAGGTGTTTTAAGAAAAACTATGTTTTTGATCTGTTTTTGGAAGTGCAAGGGTCTTCCTTAGAAACGGTCCGTTAAAGTACCAGTTTTACTTATTTGCATCCTGTTCAAATGAATGTTTCCTCTTCCTCCATGCCCTATATAAAGATGGCTTCATAATTGCTTTGTCCCCCCTACCATCAGCGGACACCTCAGCCTCTTGTGAACCTACAGGTAGCATGCACCACACGCCTGATAATGGCAGAATCTCCCATAGGGTGGGGGAAACACTGTTACATTTCCTTCATCTTGTAATACCATGTAAATTGTGTTATATACTGTATGTATGTACATATGTATGTATATTTTATGTTATATAGCGACATCCATGTACATACTGTACAGAAGCGCTTCACGGCAGTAATACAGGTAACATAATAATATAACACTTAATGGGAATAAGCGCTCCAGACATAACAGTGACATTAGGAAAAAGAGTTCCTGCCCCGAAGAGCTTACAATCTAAATGCATATGAATGGTCTTGCTTTATTTTATCTTAATATAGAACTGGAAAAAAACTGCACGAGACAATATTAGCAAACAAATAATGAAAACTAACCTGAAACAACATACTAGTGAAAACATATGTAGCCGGGTCCCCTCTCACCTCTGTGGAGGGTGGGGGAAGGCTGCAGGGCGAACAGATTGTCAGAGCTCCGCGGCGTACCTGGCAAGCGGGGGCTGCCATCTTGAAGCTCGTGAATGAGCAATGGCGGCTGTGCGCATGTGCTGAGGGTGCCGAGTTGAGGCCGACATTTTCTGCTCGTGCATGCGCGATGGAAGAGGCGCAGTACCTCAAAGTTGCGGCGGCCATCTTGCCCGCGGCTCCGCAAGGGACTACATGTCCCAGGAGCCTTAGGAGCTGGCAGATAGATACAGTTTGGTGCGAAGGCAGCCGTGCGGGCAGTCGAAGGAGGGACAGCAAGGGAGAAGGTAGTGTCCAGGTGTCTGTGGCCCCGACTGTGTCCATTTAGGCCCCGATCCCCAGTAGATTGTGTGTGCATAGGGAAGGCCCCAGATAGGGACGCTTCACTTATTATCTAGAGAGCATTAGTGCACCGGTTACAGGATGCCAGGCGGTGAGCTGCGACCTGGGGTCTGGGACCAAACCCAGACCACTGAGAGACTTTAAGGGAGACTCTCCAGCTGGAGCTCCCTCAAGAGGTTGATGCCATCGATAAGGAGAGGAGGGATTCAGCAGACCCCGCGTTGTGGGCTTACAGTGCGGTCCTGCGTATCAACCATCTCCAAAGTAACCTGGTCCGGCCTGAGACCAGGAGAAGTACCACGTGCACCTACGATCTCACAAATGGGTAGCGCTACTCCACACACTTTGGGTGGGCTTCACTTCGGGGACACCTGGGTGTGGACATTGTGGGGGACTTTGTGTTGGGCATATACTGTGTGGGTATTGTGCTGGGTACTGGGAGTTGTACTATCATTAATTGTGTGTGTGTCAGTAAACTGTTCTACTATACCTGTGTGTGCATATTTCTCAGTACTGTATTGGTTCTTGTGAGGGGTTATCCTGCAGAGCTGGGATCCCTCCCAGGTGGAGACGCTGTACCGAGGAGAACGAGAGCCCACCCCAAGCTCCCAGCGGCAGAGGCTTAGGCCTTCTGTGAGCCACAGGTAAAGGCAGCATGCGTCGTTACCTTAGTTACAGGGAAAGGGGGCTACACATATATCAAACTATGAACAGAGATCCTAAACCTTTATGTATGCATTTAAACATAGCAATTACTATAAGCAGTGTTTGACAAACCTATACATTTGCTCGCCCCGGGCGAGTGGATTTAACATCGTGGCGAGCTCCTATTGGCCCAAGCAGCACACGTTTGGTACTAGGTGGCGAGTAGATTTTTTTGTTGGGCGAGTAGATTTTTTGGTGATTTGTCGACCACTGACTATAAGTGAATATTTACATTTATTTATTTGATTAATTCTGGTCACATACAGTACTTAGTAGCATATGTGTTGGTCTTTTTTCTATATTTTCTTTTGGGAGCTCTCGTGATTTTGTAAACGTTACTTTATAATCAGCCTTGATTACTGCTGGGAATAGTTGTTGCTTTTTTTTCCTGATTGTAGTATATGTCCCTAACAAAAGCATGATGTATTGTTGCTTGTGATATTTTATATTGTGCTTATTGGGTTAGACCTTCTGGGCACACATGCAAAATTATTATTAAACATATCATAAATTATGAAACAGTTAAAAAGAAGGTATTGTGTTATCATGTTAAAAACACTTATGCATACCAACACTACAACAACATAAGCACTTAGGGGACGATTCACTAAGCAGTGAGCTTTGGCGCCCGATTGGGAAATTTTTAATCCCACAATAAAAAATGAAGCCAGACGCGGGATTCACTAAGACATGAAGCGCATTTGAGTACGTGCGGGCAAAAACATGACCGATCGCGCGAGCTGTTTTTCCCCCTACTATCGTGCTTAAAAACTTAAAGCGCAATAGCTGATAGGAAAAAAAAAGCCACCTTTAAGAGCTGTATGGAGACGCTGCATCTCCATGCACGGCTATTACAGGCGATCGTACAGTAAACATATACATTTTAATAATAGTGTACATATGCAGTGGGTCTCCTGAGAGATACAGGCCCCGGTATGGGGTGTCGGTATCTCCCTTGTCACGTGACCAGAGGATTTAAATCCTGCAGGGGGATACCGGCACCCCATAACAGGGCCGGTATCTCATGAAGTAGGGGGTCCCCGAGGCCGAAACCAATGTGGTTCAGCTCAGGAGGCCCCCTTTTCATGTACACTAGTATTAAAACACACATATCAATAAAACATTATTCATTACCGTAGCGGCTATCCGCTATGGTGATGAAGCTGCATTAATATACATTTTAAAAATAGTGTGCGGGAGCAGGGGGTCTCCCGAGATGAACCGCATTGATTTCAGCCTAGGGGACCCCCTGCTTTACGAGTTACAGGCCGAGATATGGGGTGCCGGTATCTCGTGCATTATTTAAATGTCCCGCGTCATGTGACGCGGACGCTTTAAAAATGGCGGCGACACTGGCATCCGATGCCCCATACCAGGGCCTGTAACTCAGGAAGCAGCGGGTCCCTGAGCCAGAATTCAAAACAGTTCAGCTCAGGGGACCCCTGCTCCTGCACACTATTAAAAAAATACATTAAAGCAGCTTCATTACCTGAGCGCTAGCCGCTAAGGCAATGAAGGGGCTAAGGCACAATAACAGCTTTATTGGTGGCAATTGCCCCCAATAAACCTTCCAAAATGGGCTACCCACCCACCCCCTGTGCCCCCAACAACCCCTATACCCCCCTAACATACATTTTTTTAAAGCATAGGAATGTTACTATAGGCCGGCGGGGGCCCTCGGATGGTCCCCACAGGTGTCCATTTTATCCCCGCTGGCCTGCGGTACCAATCCGGTGCTTTAAAAAATAAAATAAAACAGAGGGGACATAAATAAACCCCCCTCCCCCCTAACACATACAGTACATACAGTACAGTAATGGCCAAAATGACTATTATCCAGATATGGATAATAGTGCATTTGCCCATTTAAAATAAAACATTAAGCTGCAGAAATAAAATAAAACTTGCACTCACCCCTGCCAGGCTGCCACGATGAAGGCCGTCCTCATCCTCATCACGTCCATGTCCACGTCCATGTCCTCTGTTGCCACAAACAATGCAGTACAATCAAAAATACAATTTAATGTCCCCTAACCCCTTAATCAACTTAGCGGTTATTAACTATGCAATAAATCGTGAAGGAATTCAAAAACACGCCGAAATAAAACAACATTACATTGCAAAATGAACATATTACTAATGCCAAACAATTGAATGGCACAGTGGGTACATCATGGGCATAATTTAACACTATGCCAGTCAATGGTGAACCTAAAAATAAACAATCAAAGAGAGATCCAATGCATTCAAAACAATCTCAACTAAAAACAAATAAAGAAGTAAACCGAACAAAATTACCACCAATCAATTCATCAAATCCAAAATAAAGACCAGAATAAACAATTAAAACACCAAAACAAAACCATGAATAAATAAAATAAATATCTAAATAAACTGCATCATTCAAAATCTAAAGTAAAAAAATAATCCAACATGCCACCATGCATTATCCAGATGGTAGGAAGCACACCCAACATTCCAGACAGTGATGATGAAATTGTGGCTACGAGTCCCCATGATACAGGAACTGACCTGCAGGAAAGTGGCATCCCGGAAGAAGATCTGTGCCTGATTTCCAAAGCACACCTGTGGCACCACGGTGGCAAGGACGCATCGGTAGCCATGTCCATGGGAATCCAATAGATGACTTCCCGCTTACAGTAATACGAGGGGAATCTTTGCAAAGCTATGTTACAAACAGCAGAGGACAGTCAAGTCGATTTTTCAACACTATTCCCAACAATTTGTGGAGAGCTATTTTAGAACAACTTGAGAAGCAGTATAAATACACTGTTGCACAATTGAAGCCTGTGAAAGACACAATCAATGGACTTTTCCAGCATCAGAGGACTGTGGCCTGGAATCCTCAGTGATGGAAACTGATGACTGAAACTTACATTTTTGGAATAATACAGTTTTTAATAAAATTATTTCTTTTTTTGTCATTGTGTAATCTTTGTTTTCATCCTTGTTTTACAGATTCTGATCATCATCAACACCATGTAGGAAACACATCCAGCGATAAGGTAATACAATTAATGCATGTACTGTATATATTTTCACTTATTAATAAATAACAATCTCACAACTATTTTACATTTGAACCTGCAGAAAAGACAGCCGGTTGAAGAAGATTGTATTAATGTAAGAAGAGTGCAATAATTCATTTATGGAATAATACAGGTTTGAATACAGTTTTTTCTTTTTATAATTTATATTTTATTGAAATAATTGTGCATGAAATACAATAAGACATACATTACATAGTTGTTTTGTGCATCACAATAAATTAAATACAATCATTAGGACATATCGTACAGCATAAATCGGGGGTCCCACGACTTTTCGCGCCCTACAGAGCCGTGGAGATCGGGTTAAAACCGGCATTGGGGATAACGGGGGGAAAAGAAAAAAAGGGGGGGGGGATGGGGTAGGGGAAGGAGGATTAGGGGTTGGGAAAGGGGATGGGGAGGAATGATATCTATTAATAGATTTTGGTACCACTGAGTCAAAGTAGATTATTCCAACTGTCAGCAGCAATACGTGGGTACGAATACAGTTTTTAATACAATTATTTATTTTTTATCATTCTGTAATCCTTGATGTCACCCTTTTTTTGTAGATTCAGCAGGCTGATCAACATCATCACCATGTTGGAAACACCTCCTGCGATAAGGGATAATGAAGGTAATGTATGCATTCCTGCCTTACATTATTCGAAGGTTTCAACACAAAAAAATGTCATGTACATATTTCTATGATATTCCGGGATGTTTATTTTGCTATTTGAATGTATTCAGTTACGTTGTAATGTCAATCAGTTGTACATATATGCGGGCCCAACAAACTTCAGCTGCCTTAATCAGTAAGCATATAATTATGAACAAGCAGTTAACTACAATACATGCAATTTCTACCAGATCAGCCGTCATAAAAAGCATTTTTGTCATCCCTCAACAGTAGGTCTTTACAACAGCAATTTCATGAATCCTATTAGAGTAACATGCTAACTATTGGCTATCTAGAGGGACATTATGATTGTAGATATGATACCCAAATTCGCAACACTGCAAAGAACGTGCTGTCTGTCGGGGCTAACATACCGTAGGTGTCTTGTATTGTGTGCATGAATAGATAGTGCACCGTCAATCACTTTGTAAGAACATACAGTATACAGTACCTACATGTTGTACTCTACGGGGAATAAATATCCATCCCTCAATATGTCTCCTGTCTCTTACCTTTATCTAAGTAGAGGTTTGTAGTGGAATATTGGAACTGGAGAAAGCTGCAACATAATGAAAGTGTTGTGCACGAAAGTGTTGTATATTGTACATTTCCCTCTCCCCTTTCGCATTCCTCCATCAAGATCTAGGGGTCTATATATCAAAGTCTTTTGGTTGCAAAACTCCTGGCAGCTCCTCCTCAGCAGGCTCACTCACCTTTCCTGATCCCCAGTTCCTCCTCAGCAGGCTCACTCACTTCTCCTGATTCCCAGTTCCTCCTCAGCAGGCTCACTCACTTCTCCTAATGCCCCAGCTCCTCCTCAGCAGGCTCACTCACCATTCCTAATGCCCCAGCTCCTCCTCAGCTGGCTCACTCACTTCTCTTGATCCCCAGCTCCTCCTCAGCAGGCTCACTCACTTCTCCTAATCCCCAGCTCCTCCTCAGCAGGCTCACTCACTTCTCCTGATCCCCAGCTTCTCATCAGCAGGCTCGCTCGCTTCTCCTGATTGTCACGGTAGACCAGGTCTTTTAACACCATTTATATTTAAGGGATCGGTCACAAGGCAATTAAATAAAATGAAGTTTATTTGGATAAGACTTTGGAAACACAGAAATACAAAATACAGAGAATATACGCACTTACTTTGAGTATGGGGGTAAAAACTAGGCTTTCCTAGGTGCAAGGGCCTGCTTCAGCAAAGCCTTAGCTTGTTCACTCCACGTCACTGGAATAAACCTGGAAAAATAACTTTACTACTCTCACAGGCGTCTCTTCCATCCTTATTGGGAGATCAGGGTATATGAGCGGGTATCCCCTTGGCGGAGCTCCCGGAAAATACAGGGCCCGAGAGGCAACATCTTCACTTATCTCGTCGCTGGCAGCGACAAGAACTACACTCCACCTGTAGGTTGGGTCCCATTTGCGGCTTAGAGATCAGGTTGCGGCTAGCCCAGGAAAGCACCTCAGGGATGGACATACTTGGTGTGGGGGAATGACGCCTGGGATGTTTCCTACAGCGACCATGTGGCGGGAGACTCATGGAGCTCCATGGCCCACGTATGGACCTCCTGTTTGGATGGTACGAGCATGGCTTTCTATAATTTGGATTTTACTTCTCTCGGGCACCCCAGGTCTGAATCTCATCAGCGCCTCCAAATGTAGCCCCCTTTCCCTATTCCTAAAGGAAAACCACGGGTGACTATGCGTGCTGCTGAACCTGTATGCTCACAGGAGGCCTGAGCCTCCGCTTCTGGGAGCCTGGGGTGAGCTCTCTCTCTCTCTCTCTGTGCAGCGCCTCCACCTATGAGGGATCCCAGTGTTGGCGGGATGACTCCTCATAGGACATAATACAACAGTAATAACAATATATCACCACACAATATATATATATATATATATATATATATCCGACTCAGCATAATGCAACCATAAACTACATATGATAACCCACACCCTGAGTGGTTTTCCCCAAAGTACTGAGGGTGCTGGTGCACCAATAACCCCAGGAGTCCGTAACTGCAATCCCACCCAAGTGTGAGGTAGCGCTCCCCCCCTGTGTGGTGAACCGTTGGTGCACTTATGATACCTGCCTGGGTACTCCAGTACACCAAGGGCAGCTTCCAAACTCTGAAGCAAGTTCCACGCAGCAGGGCCTCTGACAATAATCCCCTCTCGCCTAAGGGTTCAGGCCTCCACGTGGGGTGGACTCCAGCCAGAGGGTCTCACATAAATATCTCGGAACACTGCGGTCCAGTCCCAGGCCGCAAGTCACCGCTTTGATGTCCTTCCACCAGCACAGCGGTCTACTACAGTGCTATGGGGAAGGGTCCCTATCTGGGGCCTTCCCTAATATACTCCGCTACACTGACTCTGGCCTAACTGGCGCCTAAGGGGAGCATGGTCTAGCCTAATCCATGGAGTACTGCTCCCTGGATGGTACCTTCCAGATTGCCGCCTCCATTCGCTCTGAATATCCCTCCGGGTCCTTTGGAGGATATTCTCACTCCTCAAAATGGCCGCTCGCACCTTTTTCCGTAATGCATTCTGGGGGTTGTAGTCCCTAATGCAATTTGAAGACATTTAAAGATAGCCACCACTCCGGCCGCAACTGCACATGCGCAACCAGTCCGCAACGGTCGCCACCACTTCTCCTCACTTGCGCGTAGTTCCGCTGGGCAACCAAGCAGTTCCCTCTCACCAGAGGTAAGGAGGGGGACTCTGTGACATCTATAAAATATGATAATGTATTAATAATGATAATATATACAGTACTAATATTGGATTACTATTTAAAAATACTTGTTATACATATTAACTATTAATTAAAAGTTCTTCTTTATTTAATATATATTTGTAATACACCGGATGTACTGTACTTGTGCTTTTTAGGGCTCCTGAGGTCTAGTAGAGTTGTACAGGGAGCCACACGGGCAGTTGTACGAACTATAGGGCTGCATTAACCACCTGGTTCCCTGTAAGTGCACAGTCTTTTAGCCTCAAAAAACACACCCCTCCTGCCTTGCTTGTCACTAGCTGGAAGTGTTCCGGGGGAGTGCAGTGGTGTGTTCTGTCAGTGAATAGGGAAATTAGAATCTCCTGTGTTGAGTGAAGGTGCAAGGTAGAGCAAGCACTGCCTTAGAATTAAAAGGACTTCTAAGTCTATTTTATTTTTAACGCGAACAGTTATGGGCATTAAGAGAGAGACAGGGGGCTGGACGGAGATTGGACATGATAGGAAGCAAAATAGAGAATAAATGTAAAAAAAAGTGTTAAAATATAGTAAGAAAGGGCAGGAGAGATGAGTGACAGGGTAAATAAGTGAAAGAGAAAATGACAGAGTAATAAGGATTGAGAGAAAACAAGAATCAAAGTTGGAGAGAGAGAAGAAGATAGTTAAAATAACAAAGATTAGATAAAGGAATATTCGTTTAAATATAGCAAATTAGCTATTATAGAAAAGGGGGATGATTTATACAGTATAGATAGGAAGCTGAAATAAGTAAGTACATGGAAAGTGAGACTGTTTGAAAATAAAATAAGTAGATTAATAGACAGACAGAGACGGACAGAGAGACAGGCAGACAGAGACAGATAGATGATGGATAGATAGATGGATGGATAGATAGATAGATAGATAGATAGATAGATAGATAGATAGATAGATAGATAGATAGATAGATAGATAGATAGATAGATAGATAGATAGATAGATAGATAATAAGTAGAAAGATATAATGATAATTAATTCAGTAAATATTTAGGCATTAAAGGTATCAAATAAAAGAGGTGAGAAAATAGTTAATTAGATTTATATTTTGTTAGTCAGAAAATAATTACTGTAAATACAGATAGTGAAAATATAAGAAAATAGATAAGATTAATAGATAGCCACAAGATTATACACATAAATAACAAAACACATGCACATACTGTAGATAGACAGAAGCAAATACACATAGACAGAAACATACCTATATAAGTTGATCAACACATATCTATAGGTAAGGGATAGAATACATATAATAATACATGGGCAGGTAGAAAAAATAGATTAATAGACGGATAGGCAAAGGGTACAATACAGTAGGTAGTTTGATATATACACAGGGGCATCGAAAAGAGGAGAGAGGGGAGGAAATGAATGAATGCTTGTGAAGAAAGGGAAAAAGGATTAGGGTGGGTAAAGGAATGGCTATACTCACCTTTAAAGTTTATTCACATAGTTCAAGTGACAATTACATACAGTATTAGGCACACAGAGTTGAACACAGCAGGTACACTTTAAAAGATAGATGACACAACAGAAAGGGTCTGTTCATGGGATCAAACTGACCTCTGATACTGTTCAGCAGCCAGTCCGATTTTCCCTCTTTAAAAGAAGGAAAGAGGTTTTGAGGAAGGAGCCACCTCCACAAACTCACCCCCAGGACATATTTACGACTATAGAGAGAGCTAAGTGTGGCAGCAGCATCCCACACTAATAATAAGATTCCCTCGAAGCTACTGGGTACAGACTAGTTCAGGCTGGCTGCACAAAAATACATTCCACTTCATTTGGGGAATCTAACGCCCAAGAAACTCTACTGTTGAAGACAGTACTTTAATATGTACCAAACTCATGCAATCAACAGGAACCGACTTCAAACAAACAATTAAATGTACTCAAAATAATGTTATTTGTTGTTTTAATATAAATTCAGGTAAAAAAGAGAAGGTAGAGCACTGCCAAAAAGGAAAGCAAAGGGCTGGGGCAAAAAATAACAATTATTTATTAGGCATATAAGCCAAAAGGACAAACACACGATTTAAAACTCTGACGCGTTTCCCGCCGTGGAGGCGCTTTATCAAAGAGTACTGAGGCTCTCCCAGTGTCAGATTATATAGTGGTCAAGGGTAAGTGCACGCCCTCTGGAAATCAACCAGATTGGACAATTACTTAATGAATTATGCAATCAGCTGCTGCTAAAAATCAAGACTAAAAGTCTGTAATACAAGGTGTCATCACACCACTGACCACAATGTGAAACCGAGAGAGCCAATGATATACAAAACATCAATAGACAGAAAATGACAAAACAGAAGACTGATACATACATCAAAACAACAAAATTTCTAAATCAAAAAAATATATATATACATATCATAAACCTATGTGAACAATGTAAATAATAAAAAAATATATATGTAATATGCATAAATAAAAAACAATGTGATAGTGCTGAACAAATACTAAGTTATAAACTATTAAATCAAAAAAGTGCTTGATAGAGATAAAGAAACAAAGTGTTTATAAATAAAAATATAAACATAAATTAAAATAAATAAAAATTAAAATTAAAATTAAAAGATAATGATAATGAGTGTACTAGTAAAAATGTATAAATCTTCAAATGAAAATTCAAATAACCTAAAAAAGTGAATAGAAATAAAAAACCCTTATAACAAACTACTAGTATATTATGTAATAGTCACCTTCATGTGTCATGAAAAAGAATAAATAAAAATAATAATGATAATTTTAATAGATAATGTTATCTGTGGAAAGATAACTAATTTGTAATAATAGCTAATAACCAAATAATATATATATAAGATGTAATAAACAAGTGACAAATCTATAAATCACAGTTAATCTGCACCGGAGGTAAAAAAAGAATATATATAAAATATATAGAACAGAAAAGGATTAGGGTGGGTAAATGAAGGACTACACTCACCTTTAAAGTTTATTTACATAGTTCAAGTGACAATTACATACAGTATTAGGCACACAGAGTTGAACACAGCAGGTACACCTTAAAAGATAGATGACACAACAGAAAGGGTCTGTTCATGGGATCAAACTGACCTCTGATATTGTTCAGCAGCCAGTCCGATTTTCCCTCTTTAAAAGAAAGAAAGAGGTTTTGAGGAAGGAGCCACCTCCGCAATTCACCCCCAGGACATATTTACGACTATAGAGAGAGCTAAGTGTGGCAACAGCATCCCACACTAATAATAAGATTCCCTCGAAGCTACTGGATACAGACTAGTTCAGGCTGGCTGCACCAAATACATTCCACTTCATTTGGGGAATCTAACGCCCAAGAAACTCTACTGTTGAAGACAGTACTTTAATATGTACCAAACTCATGCAATCAACAGGAACCGACTTCAAACAGACAATTAAATGTACTCCAAATAATGTTATTTGTTGTTTTAATATAAATTCACCTTATCTTATCAATTTATTTTCAGGAGATATGAGTCCTGTGTAATAAAATGTTATTATTTATTAAAAAAGTGGTGTGTCACACCATCCCCAACTCATTCCCCTGTATATCATTATCTCACCCCCACCTTTTCTTTATGTCCCTCTCCTACCAAGAAACACAATAAAAAATATTTGTACAAAAAAAAAGTGGTGTGTTATTTCTCTGTTTTCACATCCACAAGCCCGAGTATCTGTCTGAGCCATTCCCCTGTAGGTATTGCTGTTTGGTATCAGGTACACTAAGTACTTTTGTGCAGGTTGCTCCAGGGGAAGACACTGGGGAAGCCATATAGGGGTTCTGTGTAGTCCCTACATCTACCCTCGTTGGCCCCATCCTACATTTTTTACATTTTTATTTATTATATTAGGTGACCAAATTCACATTTTCTGCCAAAACCAAAACCAACTAACTCTAGGCAAAACCAGAACCAAATATCAAACCCCAAAATTCTTTATGGGCAAAACATTGCAGCAAATACAGATACAGTAGGCATAATTGCACCCGCTGGCATGCGCTTTTGGGTGTAGTAGCGTGATAGACTCACCACTTTTTCATGCACATCTACGGTAGTTATTAAATGGTGTCTGCTCCCACTGGCGTGTTGTGTGTGTGTCGCTGCAACAGCAGGAGCAAGAACAGCTGCTGCATTAACTGTAAGTATCTCTATTCCCAATATAGCAATCTTTTCATGGCCACACCCATGGTGGCTTTAAAATGGAGTCCTATAAGCGTATGCCTGCTGTATTTATGAAATATACAATTGATACCTACCTCAGTTCAATCAATGTCTGCGAATTCTAAAAAAAAAAAAAAACATTCACACATAATCATTACATATATTACATCTGAATCCTAGCTCTTAAATATAGATTCTGAAAAACAGATGTCTCCCTCAGAGATCATTTTATATCATTGTCAGGTTACATCACGGTCACTAAACTATCAGTTTTCAGCCGTAGAAATTCACCAGGGCAAAAACACCTCCTTTCTCTACTTTTTAACTATCTGTTGTGGCCTCAATGAAATGCACTTTGCAGGCTGCTGAGAACAGCTTGTGTGTAACAGGTAGATATTCTGGGAGCTGTTTCAACAGCACACAATATGTCACTTATGTACTTGTCTGTGCTTTAGTACCCATTTTAAATGTAAATTCAAGAGCAAACTTACCTAGCATGGCCAGGATTATGTTATGTGCAGAGTAATGTATATGTGCTCAACGCACCTTTTGTCAGGATAAAATACTGTACATAGACACGTAGAAAGCCTTGATAGCTTTAAACAAAACTGAGACAATTGGCAAAATTGTGATTATGGCCACAACAGAAAGCAATTCACAGGCGATCCATAATAAAATCAGGAAATGGACCAAGGATTCGATACCCTCATGGTAACGAAATGGTAACACTTTTAACCCTATTTGGAAATGACCCTGTCACTACTAGCGATCTGTGGCCTCATAATAAAAAGACAAAACGACGGCAAATAAATTACAGGTGATCAACATTGATGGAAGAATGACATACCTAATTATAACAAACATTGGAAATATATTGGATATACACCAATCAAAATAAAAAATATACGTTGAGAAGATGTGAAGCTTTGCAATGTCTTGCTGGACCATCCACCACTTAAGGGCTTCAGCTATACCTTTATAAACACCATTTGTATAATTTATTTGAGAAACAAAAAAGTGTGCTTCTTTAACTACATACTGTATGCTGCTGCATATACACTGTCATTTGCTTGTAAATGATTAATTTCAGAGCTTAATGTCTCTGGAATGTACAAAATAATATGTGATTTAAAGTAAGATTCTTTTCTCAGTTTTCTGTACATTTTTTATTAACTTCGCTGTTTGGTAATTGTTTAACATGTGTAAATATAATACTGTACCTACCTTATTCCAAGCTTAATGTGCATTATGATGGCATTGCCGAAACGTTTGGTTGAACAAGCCTTTCTAGTCTACTAGAAAGCCAAATCAGTGGCATTGTTTGGTCATTATCTGTTTTTCAACTTCTTGCTTTATGGCTGATGAGCTCACTGTCTATGCACCCCCATTCCAGGGAGCTGTGGAAGACGATCTCATACCCATCAATATTTTTAATTAATTGTATAATGATGTTTTGTTTAAGTGTAGTGCAGGGATGAAAGGGGTTAACGATAAGTCTTTATTGATTAAGCCTTTGGTTGTTTCATGACTGCTTTGGTGAACAGAGGAGCAATTAGAATGTCACTGCTTCAGGGCTTAAAAATATACAGACATCTGTCAAACCATGATGCTACCTCAAGAAGGAATGGGCAAGTCGATATTTCTCTATTTATATGACATATGTGACACAAAAAGCTTTGGAGAGTTTTGCTGTTGTTGCTGTTGGGAGTTAGAGAAAACACAGTTCTTGCACATGGATTTGAGGAGCTTTATAGCCATTCAGCCATCTTGTTGAAGCTGTGTAACATACCTACTTTAATCTAACTGTCAATTGTTGAAATATTTTACCATAGGGAACATCTGAAACAGACCAGCGAGAAAGAGAAGCTAGCAGCTCACAGTATGTTCCACAACATCATAATGCTTTTAACAAAAGAACTACAACATCCTGGGGAGTAGCTAAAGAAAAAGTAACACTGAAACAGAACAGAAGTAATCATTAAAAAGCAGAGTTCTAACAGCAGATAATGGTGCCCACAGTTAGCTCATTTAATTACATTAATATTAGGGTATCCCAATGTGTTTTGCCAGAAAACATGCTATTTTTGTAGACAAATTTACAAATGCCTTTTACATCGATTGTGGCAGTAATGCCTTGGGCCTCTAGAGCTAATTTGTTGCGAGAATATTCATGCAGTAGAAAAGACAATTTCAATACCATCCACTTGCACTTTTAGCATCTGTTTCACTCCCCAACTCCCTTCTTCCTCACATATTCTTTCTTCTACACCTGGGGCTCTGGCATATTCCCCCATTGATTAATTTGAATGCTACAACACTCCCATTTTTCAAATTAGCCAATGTGGCCGACATTGAGCACAATTCCACTACAGCTATTTTCACTGGGTAAGCGCATGTATTTATGGCTTTGTCATTTCAAAGCATCAATGTTTCTTCTACTACATTATACATTTGTGCAAAAACTTCATACATACTGATGATAGTTTGCATGTCACAATATGATATACCAGAAAGAACCAAGAGCACATGGATTATCAGAATCATATATATGTACAGGCATACCCGGTTTAAGGACACTCACTTTCAGTACACTCGCGAGTAAGGACATATCACCCAATAGGCAAACGGCAGCTCACACATGCGACTGTCAGCATGTCCTGAACAGCAATACCGGCTCCCTACCTGTACTGAAGCTGTGCGCACGCGGGGAGACGATAGAGCCTGTTACAAATGCCTTATTCTCTTCAGTTATGAACATGTATGACGATAGCAGTACAGTATATACAACGATAAGTGGGGAAAAGGTAGTGCTTCACTTTAAGTACATTTTCACTTTACATACATGCTCTGGACCCATTGCGTACGCTAATGCGGGGTATGCATGTATTACATATTACAAAAAACTAAAAATAATCCAACACAAAGATTCCATAAGCCTGATCCAGTCTATTAAACATCAGTTTCATCGAGACTTATATGTTTAGTTTTAGGCTTATATTCACTTATACAGTATACACGTTAATAAACCTGTGATATTAATTATTATTTGAGAAAGAATGGCCGCTCGTTGGGGGCTGGCTCATATAGAGCCTGGCTGCGCGCCCACAAAGCCTGGGAGCGTGCGCCAATCAGCTGTCAGGTAGGGATTTTTATTTTTATTTTTAAGCGCGATCAGGGAAAATTTCAGCGCGAGCGGGGGGAAATTTAAAAAAACAAACACGTGTTCTGCTTGTGCCAATATTTACTCGCCCGGGGGTTAAATCCACCCGCCCCGGGCATGTAAATGTATAGGATTGTCGAACACTGTATATATATATATATATATATAAGGTTCACCTGTTTCTCCAGCAATGTCGTGTACCTCCTCATGTGCATGAAATGCCCAGGGGGCTGCTACTACATAGGTGAGACAGGGCAGGGGCTAAACAAGAGAATGAACCTGCACCGCCACAGCATCACACGTGGAACAAGAGACAGTCCTGTCGGCAAACATTTCTCTGACTCTGGCCATAAGATGAACGATCTGAGGGTTGCCATACTCAAAGGTAATCTTAAAACACCGAAAGAGAGACGATTGCATGAATACAAATTTATGCAACTGTTCGGGACACTTAGCAGTGGCCTAAACAGAGATCGAAATTTTATGAGTCATTACTGACACAAGTGAACTCTCTTCCCATGAGCGCTATAGGCCATGTCTGTACATACTGTGCTATATGTATGCACACACAGCTGTCTCTCACACATACTTATACTCCTTGTTTTTCCATCCCTATACACCAATAGGGACCACATAGTATCCACACACACTTTTAGTTCGGACACATAGTACCACACACACTTTTGTTATGCTACGTACTCTCACATTCCCCACCCACCCACACCATTTATAATCGCTCCCACTCCACACACACCTTTGTAAAGCACTGTAAATACTTGTGGCCTCCATTCATGTGAATTCACACTGATACACATAACACACTCTTTCATCACTTGCTTTCAGGACCTTTTGACACTCCAGCCATAAAAACACACCACACCGGGGAAGGACCGCACAGAACATTCCAATAGACACTGTTTATAGTATAGCTGTGCTTGCTTCATTCACTGTAACATCGCCGGAAGAAGACGATCAGTGGTTAATCTCGAAAGCTCGCACAAATAAAAGCATTTCGTTAGCCAAGAACGGTATCATCTATTATTTTTGATTATATAAGTATAACTAGGGAGAGACCCGGTGTGCCCGGGAGTAAATTTCCCGCTAGGAAAAGGGGGGGGGGAGGGGAAAAAAGGGGGGGAAGGGGAGGGACAGTGGAAGGAGAAGGGAGGGGGTTGAGGGACAGTGGACAGGAGGAGGGGAGGGGAGGGACAGTGACGGAGAGGGGAGGGGGGAGGGACAGTGGACAGGAGGAGGGGAGAGGGGGGATGACAGTGGCCAGGATGGAGGGAGGGGGGGGACGTGACAGGAGGAGGGGGGGAGGGACAGTGGGAACGGAGGAGGGGAGGGGGAGGCACAGTGGCCAGGAGGAGGGGGGGGGGAGGGAATGGACGGAGGAGTCAGTGGACAGGGAGGGGGGGGACAGTTGGACCATAGGGGGGGACAGTGGAGGGAGGGGGGGGGACCGTGGATGGGAGGGGGGGGGCAGTGGATGGGAGGGGGGGGGACAGTGGACACCCCAGGTTGTCACACACACACAGGGTACACACACAACCACACACAAATGTAACACACACACACACAGTCCACACACACACACACAAGGTCACACACACAGGTCACACACACACAAACAGTGTCCCCCCACACAAACACAGTCTCCACACACACCCACACCACACACCAGTGACACCACACACGTCACCTTCTTACGGCCGCCACCATCGTCAGTTAGTCGCGAGGAGGAAAGAAAGGGTCCTCCGAGGACGCCGCCATCTTAGGTGCCGCTGACAGGTGCAGCTGCCTCCCACTGCATGAGGACACCGGGGGGGAGGTGGGTGCACGCGGGAGAGGTGAGTGGGCACTGGGGGGAGCTGGGTGACACAGGGGGGGAGTGAGGTGGAGCACCGGGGGAGCTGAGTGGGGCACCGGGGGGAGGTGAGCGGAGCACTGAAGGAAGCTGAGCGAGCCCGGGGGGACTGAGTGGAGCACCGGGGGGAGCGTGAGCGGAGCACGTGGGGAGTGAGCGGAAGCAGGGGGGGCTGAGAGGATGATAGCGCGGGGGAGAGAGTGATGGCAGAAACCAAGGGGGAGCAGGGGGGAGAGTACGGAGCAAAACGGGGGGGAGAGGACGGAGTCATTCAGAAAAGGGGGGCGGGATCGGAATACTTGGGCGAGTTCCGAGGGAGGCAGAGTGCAGAGCGTGCCGGTAACAGTGACGGGATTCAGGTGTGGAGGGGGGAGCGAAGAGGGCAAGCCTCGGGACGAGGGGTAGAGACCGGGAGATGTGCTGCTAAACACTGTGAGCCATGATAGAGTAATAAATGTGTATCGAGGGTGAACCACCAAAGAATCACCTTTAGATAGGGCGCACTGCAGACCTGAAAAAAAGCAGGTCAGGCTGGAGGATGTGGTGTGTATAAATAAAAAAACTTTATTAATATTAATGAATAGTGTACATAAAAACATATATAGTGATGTACTATACACAACTATAATAGACTGCTGTTGGTCTATGTCAAACTCCGTCAAGCGTCTCACTGTTCTCCCATTAGTTCTGTCTCCCTTGAAGTTGAAAGAACTTGGCAGATGCTCTTACATGTCAATATCAGATGGGTATGTAAACCTATGACATTTGGTAGGTATAAGCTCTACGGATAACAGAGCTATTCACGCAGCACATCCACGTTAATGGCACACTGCGCATGGCGTTCTGTAAGTTAAAAACAGTAGAGTCTGTTTATATGCGAGTTGCGCAATGCGCCGGGGCAGTGCGTGAAAGTAAATGTTTGGCGGCCCGTTTAAGGTTGGAACGGGTAAAGGGAGTACTGGGGTGTCGAGGAAAATGTTCAATAGTGATTACACATAGTGGACAACACAGAGCGTTGTGCTATGGATCACTATAGATCGTAGTTTGTATGAACCCAGATATATGCGTATTTTTAGTACATTGTGCGTCTGTGTCAAAGGTAGTGCTGTATCTGGTATAGTGTGCGTCTCAAAAACACGGGCCAAGGTACGAGGATGCGTGCATCTTTAGTAGCAGGGAGTGAAAAATAGTAGTAAGCGCAGCCTGGGCTGCTTGAGTAATATTTTCAACGGGGTTAATAGTGCCCGTGTGACCGACGAGATGCTCACTCGTAAAACTAGCTGCAATGGGCAAATGACTATAGCCACACGAGACCTAGGTAGTCAGAGCAGCTTGTTGTCTATACAGGGCTGCATTGGAAAATACATGCACGATAGTATTTAAGAGCAGGCAGGTAGTATTTGATAGTGAATAGCAAGTGCTGCCCTGTAGCAGCACTGACACCTCTTTAAAAATGGGTGTAACAAATGAAAGCTTAGACACAGGTCATGCACTAGAGGAGCTATGAGATAGCTGGCGTGCGTTAGGTAGAGAGCATACAGCTAAAGACCCCGACATGCTGCATGATTGTTTCGTCACTTTCCTGTGATATTACTCCGGGGGGCGTTGCTTGGTTCCCGGGTCGCTTCTTAACCCTGTAAGTGCCATAAGCGACATGGGACGCCAAATGCTGTAGGGTGGTGATGCATGAGTACTGCATCCTGGACTGACCTACAGTTATTGTATGTATACAAGTAAGAATTAAACTTGCTGGTTTCAAAAAGATGGGGTTGGTGGTAACAACAATTAAAATAGGAAAGAAATGAGACTAGGAGTCTGACATGGTTCATAGGTCAGTCCAGGATGCAGTACTCATGCATCACCACCCAACAGAATTGGCGTCCATGATCGCTCTGGCAATCCGGGTATATAAAGAAGCACGGAACCAACAAACCCCACCCCCGGATGAAGTTCACAGGAAGTGACGAAACATGCAGTCATGTCGGGTCTTAGCTGTATGAATCCATTACCTAACCACGCCAGTATCTCTACTAGCTAATCTAGTGGCACTGACCTGTGGTTCTAAGTTTCATTGTTACACGCATTGAAAGAGGTGTCAGTGCTGCTACAGGGCAGCACTTGCTATTCACTATCAAAATAGCTTCCTGCTTTAATTACTATAGTGCATGTATTTCCATGCCAGCCCTGTATAGACACAGCTGCTCTGAACTACCTAGGTATCGTGTCTATATCATTTCCCAATTGCACGCAGTTTACGACGGTGAGCAGCTCTGCGGTCACACGGGCACTATTAACCCACGTTGAAAATATTACCAGCACCCAGACCTGCGCTTTACTACATTTTTCAATACTCCTGCTACTAAAGATGCACAGCATCCTCGTACACTGCGGCCGTTTGAGACGCACACTATACACCAGATACAGCACTACCTTTGAAACATGCACGCACCAAGTACTAAAAACTGACCTGTGTCTAAGGTTTACATTTGTTACCCCCCTTTAAAGAGGGTGATCAGTGCTGCTACAGGGCAGCATTGCTATTCACTATCAAAATAGCGCCTATGCTTTAAATACTATCGGTGCAGGTATTTCCCATGCAGCCCTGTATAGACAAAGCTGCTCTGACTACCTAGGTCCGTGTGTATATCATTTCCAATTGACAGAGTAGTTTACGAGTGAGCAGCATCTGCGGTCACACGGGCACTATTAACCCCGTTGAAAATCATACCAAGCAGCACCGACCTGCGCGACTATTTTTACTACTGTACTAAGATGACAGAATCTCGTACCTGCGCCCGTTGAGACCACACTATACAGATACAGAGCACTACCTTGACACATGAACGCACCAATGTAATAAAAATACGCATATATACTGGGTCATACAACTCGATCTATAGTGATCCCTAGCACAACGCTCTGGTGTCAATATGTGTAATCACTATTAACATTCCTCGACACCAGTAATCCCTTTACCGTTACCAACCTTAAACCGGGCCCGTCCAAACATTTACTTCACGCACTGCCCCGGCGGCAATCGCAACTACGCATATAAACGACTTACTGTTTTAACAGTAAATTAACGCAATGCGCAGTGTGCACAACGTAATTGTGCTGCCCGTGAATATCTCTGTTATCTCGTTTTAGAGCTTTACTACCAATATAATCATAGGGTACCAACATTAACCATCTAGATTAAACATTAAGAGCCATCTGCCAAGATTCTTTCAAACTTCAAGCGGAGACACCGAATATGGGAGCACAGTGAGACGCTTGACGGAGTTGACATAGACCCCTAACAGCAGCTCTTATTATGTCAGTGTATAAGTACGACACTTATAGGACTTCTTTTATGTACACTATTACATTAATATTTAATAAAGTTTTTTTATATACACAACCACATCCTACCCCTGACCACGTTACTTTATTTTCAGGTCGCGTGCGCCTATCTAAAGGTGATTCTTTGGTGTATCACCCTCGATACACATTTATTATCTATCTAGCCCCTCCCCAGGCAGCACGCCTCTACCTTCTAGGGGTCTGAGAGAGGTCAACTTTCGAAGTTTCTCCCTTCACCCAACTGGTTTTTCTCTCTACCTGTTTTCTCACCTCAGCTCTCCCCTCTTTCAGTTACACTCATTATAAAACCTGAGACAATCAATCACAAATGGCGGTTTTCTTTCACGCACTAGGGATTTCAATGATTGGGAGGCTGACTCAGAAAACATTTTTTCAATAACCCCATGTCTAGAGAAGAACCCACCGGTAGTAACATCAAAGACGTATTTTCAAAACCTAGAACATCTATATAAGAAACAATCAGCCTATGGGGGAGGTGTGCAGCATCCAAAAATATCAAAAAAGTAAGATGATACCGAGGGTTTGAGAGTTAATCTCTCTCCATCATACCATAATCTACAGAGACATTCATTAAAAATGGGATGAACTATAACAAAAGTTCACATGATTTAATGATTCTCTTAGTTGACACACGAGCTGGCTGAACTCAAAAAGTTAACATTGACTAGAGAGAAACAAAAGGAGGCAGTCCAATGGAAGGAATCACCCCGTTTGAGAAGTATGAAAACATCCTTCAGAAACCACTGGCAACTATGTGAAAGGAATTAAAGAACGCAAGCGCATCATAAAATTCCTGAGAGATAGTGGGATTACAAGAGTGGCAAAATTTACTAAGCACCATTTCCAGCCGAAAGGGCCAAAATACCGGATCACAGTGACTCGTCCACTGACTGGGACTGTCAGAGACTGAAGACAGTAGTGGATACCAAAACATGGATACAACGAGAAAAATCCCAAAGGGACAAACCCCCGGCACAAGGGGAGAGTCCAACCCTGAACATTTTATAGGCAGGCCCATGAGGCATAGACTAGGCCCAGAAAGCACTAGAAGAGGAGGGGTATTGGAGAGGAAGGAGAGGAAGATGGTAGGATACAGGAGGCAGAGAAAAAGAAGAACTAAACAGGGAGACCTGTGTAAACAAAGGAGTGAAATCATAAATCTCTCTGAAATAACCCTTACGAGGCTCAACTAAGCTCCTAGAAAAAAGGTCTTATCCTACGTTCCCTCCCCAAAAAATTTGGACCTTTTTGAGGCCATTAAGATATAAACCTCTTCGCAACGCAAAATGCTCCTGCACAAATTCTTCCAGAGACGAGAAGAAGAAACCCGCACCTAATCTTTATGAGGAATTTTCTGCAAACCCAAATAAAGAACATCTAGTCAACTTGATCAACCTCCTGGAAGAGGGACAAAGATCCTGGAGATGGACCCACACAACACTGAAACCCAAAGCCGATTTACCCAACGACACAGGGACAGCTGCCGCCAACATCTCTACTCCTTAACTGGTTACTAAGGATTTGGAATCCCTGAAAGGACCAACGATACAGAGTAATTTGAACCAAGAAGAACAAAAGGCACTAAAAGAATAAAAGATTTAAGGAACTCCTATAAGCCGGCCAGGACAGTGGAGGAAATTTAGTGATACAAAACAGAGGACTAAGAAGGGAAAACTTGAGATGTACTCAGATAAAAAATGCTACAGACTCTCTCTGGTGACCCAACAGTACCATTTCAAAAAACTTGGGCAATATATTACGTAAAGGTTTGGAGATGAAACTTATATCAAAAACGAACAGACTTCATGATGCAAAAAGACCCTACTATAGCAACGTTTTTATACCATCCCTAAGGTCCATAAAAACATTAATAAACCACCTGACGACCTATAGTAGCGGGATCGGCTACTTAACCGAACCTATCAGTTATATATAGACAAAAGTACTCAGAGGATTGGTACATCACTACCTTCCTTCGTCCAGGACACTAAGGATGTCCTTAACAGACTACGGAATACAAGTCACAGGGTACTTTGCTGGTAAGCTTCGATGTGGAGTCCTGTATACCAGCATAAAACACGAGTTCGTTAACTCTGGCGGTAGATATACATAAGAATCGCCTCTGTGTATACATGAAAAAAATGCCTTCATTGTCGAGCTTTTAGGTTGTATTGGAAACACAATTACTTTTTATTTGATTCCAAATATTATTTACAAATCCAAGGAACAGCCCATGGGTACAACATGTGCCCCCACCACGCCAATCTATACCTAGGCTGGTGGGAGGCCATCATGGCTTTTCAGAAGGAATGTCTATGTACACAGAACACATAGATTTGTGGCTACGCTACATAGACGATATCCTACTACTTTGTGAAGGGCACAAAGAATGATTTGGAAACTTTCTGTGAAAATACTTAACCTCAACGAACACAACCTTAAGTTGCAATCAGAAAGTAGCCTCCCAGCATTACTTTTTGGACTTAAGAATCACTATCAATGAGGATGGTTTATCTCTCCACACGAACACCAGAAAGGAGACTGCCACTAATAGTTACCCTCAGACGTAGTTTTATCCTCAACCCCTCATAAGAGTATCCCCCAGGACAATTCTTGCGCATCAGAACGCAACTGCACAGAATATCATGGCATTTAAAGAAGAAAGCACAAAATGCGGATAACTTCCTAGCTAGGGGATACTCAAATCGCCAACTCAAGAAGGCGTATCATCGTGCGAATAACACACCACGCATTGATTACTAAAATCTCCATCACCGGATACAGCAAGAAATGAGTGAGATCAGATGTCATAGCCACTTACCACAATCATGGAGAGATATCCAAGGATACTACCAAGCATTGGCCTATCCTGACAAGACGAGATCTGAAGAAGGTACTTAGAAGCCATCCATCAATCGTCGGGAGAAGGGCACCAAATATTAAAGATTTGTTGGTGCACAGCCATTTTACGCTGGGAAACAACAGAAAAAGTACAACTTGGTTGAGCGTCAAAGGATGTATAAGTTGGCCATCACTGCAAAGCTTGTGGCTATGTTAAGGAAGCAAGACCTTTCAAATACTGACACAATAAAAACATACAACCATAAAACAGTTTATCAACTGCAAGAGCAGTGGAATTATCTATTTGATAACTTGTCTAGTGGAAAAAGTATGTTGGCAAGAACAAAGCGAGAACTCCGGAGACGCATACTGAACAATATAGGATCTATCAGGAAATGCTTTGGATACCCCGGTCTCCCGTCATGTTAAGGGACCACCATGCAGGGAAACTTGATACGCTTAACTTTCAAGGAGGACATGTCCCTGTCCCCCCCAGCCATCCGCAGGGGGAATTGGGATAAGAAACTCCTGCAACGGGAGGCCAGGTGGATTTATCTGCTCAAACACCCACTATCATCTGGCTTAAACGAAGGTTTTGTCTTTAACTCTTCCTATGAACCTATGTCAGATCCTATCTCATTTCTACTCATTTTAATGTTGTTACCACCACCCCATCTTGAAATCCAGCAAAGTTAATGTTACTTGTATTACATACAATAATTAGGTCAGTCCAGGATGCAGTACTCATGCATCACCACCCTACAGCATTTGGCGGTCCATGATCGCTATGGCACCTACAGGGTATAAAGAAGCGACCGGGAACCAAGCAACGCCCACCGGATGAAGTCACACGGAAGTGACGAAACATGCAGCATGTGGGTCTTTAGCTGTATGACTCATACCTAACCACGCCAGCTATCTTCTAGAGCTCCTCTAGTGCACTGACCTGTGTCTAAGTTTCTTTGTTACACCCATTTAAAGAGGTTGTCAGTGCTGCTACAGGGCAGCACTTGCATTCACTATCAAAATATAGCTGCCTGCTTTTTAATACATCGTGCATGTATTTCCATGCAGCCTGTTTATAGACACAGCTGCTCTGTACCTAGGTTATCGTGTGCTATATCATTTCCAATGCAGCAGTTTACGAGTGAGCGCTCTGCGGTCACACGGGCACTATTAACCCCGTTGAAATATTACAAGCGCCAGACTGCGCTTACTATTTTTCACAATCCTGCTACTAAAGATGCACAGCATCCTCGTACTGCGCCCGTTTGAGACGCACACTATACAAGATAGCATACCCTTTGCACATGAACGCACCAATGTATAAAAACTGACCTGTGTCTAAGTTTCATTTGTTACACCATTAAAGAGGTGTCAGTGCTGTACAGGCAGCACTTGCTATCACTATCAAAAAGCCTGCCTGCTTTAAATACTATCGTGCATGTATTTCCATTGCCAGCCCTGTATAGACACAGCTGCTCTGACTACCTAGGTCTCGTGTGCTATATCATTCCCAATTGCAGCAGTTTACGAGTGAGCAGCTCTTGGCGGTCAACGGGCATATTAACCCCGTTGAAAATATTACCAAGCAGCCCAGACCTGCGCTTACTATTTTCACTACTCCGCTACTAAGAATGCACAGCATCCTCGTACCTGCGCCCGTTTGAGACGCCACTATACAGATACAGCACTACCTTTGACACCATGAACGCACCAATTGTACTAAAAATACGCATTATATACTGGGTTCTATATCAAACTACGATCATAGTGATCCATAGGCACAACGCTCTGTTGTGTCATATGTGTAATCATAGTGAACATTCCTCGACACCCAGTACTCCCTACCCTTACAACCTTTAAACGGGCCGTCCAAAACTTTACTTCACGCACTGCCCGGCGCATGCGCAACTCGCATATAAACAGACTCTACGTTTTAACTTACAACGCAATGCGCAGTGTGCACATACGTGGATTGTGCTGCGTGAATATCTCTGTTAGGCTCGGTAGAGTTATACCTACCAATATGTCATAGGTTACCATAACCCATTAGACTATTGACATAAGAGCATCTGCAAGATTCTTTCAAACTCAAGGGAGACAGAACTATGGGACACAGTGAGACGCTTGACGGAGTTTGACATAGACAACAAGCAGTCTATTATTAGTCAGTGTATAGTACAGCATATACTGTTTTATGACACTATTACATTAATATTAATAAAGTTTTTTTGATTTAAACACACACATCCTACCCTGACGTCTTTATTTTTCAGGTCTGCAGTGGCGGCCTTGTCTAACGGGATCTTGGGTTGATCAACCACTCGATACCACATTTATTATCTATCTACCGCCATCCCAGGCAGCAGCCTTCTACCTCTAGGGGTCTGAGCGAGGTCACCTTTCTCTAGTTCTCCCTTCACCAACTGGTTTTCTCTAACCTGTTTTTCAACTCAGCTCCCTCTTTCGTTACACTCATTATGAAACACTGAGACAATCATCACAATGGCGGGTTTTCTTTCACGCACTATGGATTTTTCAATGATTGGGAGGCTGATCAGAAAACATTTTTTCAATAAACCCCATTGTCATAGAGAAGTAACCCACCGTTATGAACATCAAGACGTATTTCAAAACCTAGAACATATAATATAAAGAACAATCACGCCTATGGTGGGAGGGTGTGCAGCCTCCAAAATATCAAAAAAGTAAGATGATTTACGAGGGGTGGTTGAGAGTTTATCTCTCTCCATCATAACCATAATCGACAAGATGCATTCATTTAAAAAAATGGGTGAAACTATAACAAATGTTCACATGATTTTAACGGATTCCGTACTTAGTTGACAACGAGCTGGCTGAACTCAAAAAGGTTAACATTGACTAGAGAGAAACAAAAAGGAGGCAAGTCCAATGGAAGGCATAACCCCAGTTTGAGAGTATTGAAAACATCCTTCAGGAAAACACTCGACAACGATGTTGACAGGCATAAAGAACCCGCAAGCGCAATAACAATATCCCTTTGAGAGACTAGTGGGGTCTACACAAGAGTGGACAAAAAATTTACAAGCACCATTTCCAAGCGAAGGGCCAAACAATTACAGGATCACAGGACTCGGTCCACTGAATGGGAACAGTCAGAGGACTGAAGACAAGTAGTGCGTACCACAAACAGGCCGCTCCCGATAACAACGCGATCAAAATTCCACCAAAGGGACAAACCCGGAACAAGGCCCCCGGAGAGTCACCACCCTGAACTTCCGCTTCTACGGTAGCACTCAGGCCCCACAGCGACCCCCTTTTTTTCCCACCCCCGCTTTTCGGCACATAGATCTATGGCCAGAAAGATAGAAGAGGAGGGGTATTGGAGAGGAAGAGGAAGACTGAAGATGGTCAGGATTACACTGGAGGCCAGAGGAAAAGAAGGACCCTAAAAACAGCGAGACTGTGTAAATCAAACAACCCCGAGTTGAAATCATAATATCTCTCTGAAATAACACAACTTACGGAGGCTCAACTAAGCCTTTCCTAGAAAAAAGAGGTGTATCCTCACCGTTCTCTTCCTCCTAATAAAATTGACCTTTGAGGGTAATTTAAGAATAAACTATCTCGCACGCAATAAGTTCTCCTGCACAAAATCTTCAAGAGCACGAGATTTAGAAAAACGCGAACACCTAATCTATATGAAGATTTCTGCAAACCCAAGATAAAGAAACTTCTAGTCAAACTTGACAACCTCCTGGAAGATGGGGACAAAGATCCTGGAGTGGGACGCAACACAACACTGCAAACCCCAAAAAGCGATGTTTAACCGCACTCAGGACAGCTGCGCCACCTTCTCTACATCTTAACTTGGTAATCAAGGATTTGGACCCTGAAAGAGGACCAAGATACAAGTAATTTGAACCAAGAAGAACAAAGCACTAAAAGAAATAAAACGATTTAAAGCGAAAATCCTATAAAGCCGGCGACAAGGGAGGAAAATTTAGTGATACAAAATAACAGAGGACTACAGACAGGGAAAAAAAACTTGAGATTACCAAGGTTATTTAAAAATGCTACAGGACTCTCTCTGGTGAACCCACAGTCCCATTTACAAAAAACTTTGGGCTAATTATACGTAAAGGTTGGAGATGAAACTTATATCACCAAAAACAAAAATATCCGCAACAGACTTTCATATGATGCAAAAAGACCCTACTATTAGCAACCTTTTTTATTACCCATCCCTTCAAGCGTCATTGTAAATGTAAACATTAAATAAACCACCTGGACGACCTATATAGCTGGGCATCGGTTCTCACTTACGACATATTCACCGTAGAATATAGAACAAAAAGTACTTCAGAGGATTGTTACACTCACTACATTCCTTGTCCCATGGACAATAAGGATGTCCCCTTAACAGACTTGAAGCGAATACAAGTCTCACGAGTGGTCTTTTGTGGTGTTGGTAAGCTTCGATGTGGATGTCAATGTATCTTACCAGCATAAAAACACGAGTCGGTTTTTACATGGCCCTGGTTTGGTGTAGCATACTTTTTATCATCACGTAGCTGTTGTATAAACTGAAACATAATGCCGTCATTGTCGAGCTTTTAGAGTGTGTATTGGAACACAATACTTTTTATTTGATTCAAATAATTTACACATCCATTAGGAACAGCCAGGGTACAAATGTGACCCACCTACGCCAATTCTATAACCTAGGCTGGTGGGAGGCCATCAGGTCTTTCAGAAGGAAAATTAGGAATATGTCTATGTACACAGAACACAATGATTTGTGGCTACGCTACATAGATGAATCCTCCTACTTGGAAGGGCACAATAGAAGAATGATTTGGAACCTTTCTGAAACTTACTTAACCTCAACGAACACAACCTTAAGTTAACATCAGAAAGCTTAGCCCTCACCCGAATTTACTTTTTGGACTTAAGACTCCCTATCAATGAGGTGGTTTATTCTCCACAACGACACCAACAAGATAAGAGAATGCCCAATAAGATACATCACAGAGCCGATAGTCTTTCATCCCTGTCAAACACCTCATACGTAGGTTCATCCCTTTCACTCAGGCCCGACAAATTTGCGCATCAGACGCATTTTGAAAGATAATCATGGCATTTAAAGAAGAAAAGCACAACAAATGCGGGATATACTTCTCTAGCTAGGATACTCAATATCGCCAAATCAAGACGGGTATCATGTGCAATAACCACACCACGCATTGAGTTCAATAAAATCTCAGCACCGGAGAATGACAGCAAGAAAATGAGTGGACGAGAGATGCATAGCCACATACCACAACAGTGGAGAGATATCCACAGGATACTTACCAAGCATTGGCCTATCCTGACGAACGACGAAATATGGAAGAAGGTTATTAGCAAGCCATCCATCAATCGTCTGGAGAGGGCACCAAAATATTAAGATTTGTTGGTGCACAGCCATTTTACGCTGGGAAACAACAGAAAATGTACAACTTGGTTGGCGTCAACGGATGCGTATAAGTGCCATCACTGCAAAGCTTGTGGCTATCGTTAAGGAAAGCATAGACCGTTACAATTATGTACTGACAAACAATAAAACATATCACCATAAATCAGTTATCAACTGCAGAGCAGTGGAAGTTATCGATTTGATAACTTGTTATGTGGAAAAAAAGTATTTCTGTTGGCAAGACAAAGCGAGAGAACTCAGGAGAAGCACCTGGAACATAGAGGATCTATCAGGAATGCCTTTTTGGATACCCGGTTTCTACGTCCATGTTAGGGCCCACCAGCAGGGAAACTTCGATACGCTTAAAATTTATGGCATAGACCCATGTTCCCCCAGCATCCGTTTAGGGGGGTTTGGATATATCGGGATAAGACACACTTCCTTTGAGCAACGGCTGATTCGCGCCAAGGGGGATTTATTCAGCGCCTCATTATATTTCAAAATAGGCCACATAGGCTTATTCTTAAACGAGGTTTTGTCTTTACACACGCTTTACTATGACACCTAGTCAAGATCTAGCTCTTCATTTCTATTACTCAATTTTTGTAATGTCCTGTTACACACCAAACCCATCTTGTAAAAATCCAGCAAAGTTAATTCTACTTGTATTAAATACCAATAACTTAGGTCAGTCCAGGATGACTTTAGTACTCATGCATTAACACCCTAAAGCATTTGGCGTACCATGATCCCTTATGGCAAAACACGGGTATCAAGAAGCTGAGGGCTACTTTCTACCCAACGCAATCGCCCCACCCCCGGATGAAGTCACAGGAACCCACAATAGATGACGAAAAACATGCAGATGTTTCGCGTCTTTAGACCTGTATGACTAATACCCCAACCCACGCCCAGCTATTCTCTACTTTTCAGCTCTTTCCTCTAGTGCCCACTCACTGCACCTTGCGTATAAGTTTCATTTGTTACACGAACCATTAAAGAGCGTTTTTTGCTCCAGTTGGCTTTACACGGAATGCATCCTTCGTGTATCACTATCAAATATGCCTGCTCCTCGGCTTAAATCTATTGTGTTTTTTTTTTCATGTCATTTCCACTTGCAGCCCTGTCATAGTTTACCCACAGCGCTCTGACTACCTAGCGTATAGTGTGCTAAGTACACTTCCCAAGTGCAGCCGTTTAAGTTATTTCCTTTTTTCTCTTTTCCCTGTGAGCAGCCTGCCCGGTCACACACGGTCATTTACATATTAACCCCGTTGAAATATACAAAGCAAGCCCAGACCTGCGATTACTACTATTTTTCACTACTCCTGCTATCCTAAAGATGCACAGTCATCGATTCGTACCTGAGCTCTTTCCTGTTGCGACGCACACTATACCAGATAACAGCACTCCTTTGACAACTTTTCCCTTATTGAACGGCACCAATGTACAAAAACTGACCTGTGTCTAAGTTTCTTTGTTACACCCATTTAAAGAGGTGTTCAGTGCTCGCTACAGGCGCACTTGATTATTCACATCAACAATCTAGTGCCTGCATGCTTTAAATACTAATCGTGCAGTATTGTCATGCAGCCCTGTATAGCATACACAGCTGCTCGACTAACTTAGGTCTCGTGTGCTATATAATTTCCCAATTGCAGTTCAGTGTACGATTTCGCGTGAGCCTACGCGGGCCACTTTTTTTTACGCGGCCTATTAACAACGTTGTTGGAAATACTATTACCAAGCAGCCCCAGACCCGGCGCTTACTATTTTTCACTACTCCTGCTACTAACGAGGCCAGCAGACTCGTACGGCGCCCTCCTCTTCGAGACGCCACCATATACTCTTAGATACAGCCTACTTTTGACAAAATTTTTCTTTCGAACGCACCTACTTGTTTAACTAAAAAACGCATACTATACGGGTTCAGTTATTCACAACTACGATCTATAGTTGATCCTAAATTAGTGTTCACCAAAGCTCGTGTGTCATCTATGTGTTAATCACTATTGAACATGTCCTTTCGGACCCACTTCCTTTAGTACCTCCCTTTTTACCCGTTTACCAACCGTAAAACGGGCCGTTCTAATTATAACATTTTTTTAATCCTTTGCACATGCCCCGCGCGGCCACCCCCCCCCTTATGCGCAAACTAGATATAAACAGACTCTACTTTGTTTTAACTTACATAACGCATGCGCAGGTGTGTGCCCACATTTTTGTTGGACTGTGTGCTGCGTGCATATCTCTGTTAGTCTCGGTGGAGAGCTTATACCCTATCCAATGTCATGGGTTACAATTAAACCCCATATTTACGACTATTGACATTTAATGAGCTATCTGGCCAAGATTCTTTAACACTTCAAGGGAGACAGACACTATATGCGAGCACAGTGAGACGCTTGACGGAGTTTGACAATAGACCAACAGGCCAGTTATATTAGTCAGTGTATAGTACAGCACTATATACTGGTTATGTACCACTATTACATTAATAATTAATAACGTTTTATTTATACACACACACCTTCCTACCCCTGACCGTTCTTTATTTTCGCGTCTGCAGCCTGCGCCCTATCTAAAGGGGATTCTTTGGGGTATTCACCTCGATACACATGTATATATACTAAGCCCATCCCCAGGTCCACGCAAGCACATCTACCTTCTAGGCGGTCTGAGGATCCTCCTCCCTTTTTTCTTCCCCCCTTTTTGGTACATTTTCTATAGTTAACTATCTGTTGAGCCCACAAACACCCCCTCCCACCTACCGTGGGTGTTCCTTTTTGGCCTTTTCCCCGTCACTCCGCCAAGGCCAATGAGGGTGTGCGGGGGCGGGAGGGCCAACCGCGAAACCCAATGAGATTTCCCACTAGGCACGATGGCCCTGCAACAGCATTTACAGGCTTTCACATAATATAGTATAAAGATATTTACCTATATATAATAATACCTTATATACTATATATATATATATATCACCACATTTATTTATTAAGGTTATGGTTGGGTAAAAAATTTTTTCCCCCGCAAGAGTCGACAATAACCCCCACAGTAAAGAATAAAGGGCCAGCAAAACTGTATATATATCACGTACTGTCTCATTTGCCACTGTCTTAGGACAGGCCTGCAACACCACGTCTCTTCCCCACTTTTATCGACCAGGAACAGCACTTCCCTGCAGAAGGGATTCTGGGAAAATGAAATGCACACAAATGAAGAAATCAGTCGCACCCTCTTTGCTTCCTCCAAAGCCGTCGTCACACAAGCAATCCTACACAGCCAATCGACTGCTGCTTTTAAAACCACATGCTTTTAGACAGCAGGCTGGTGATGATGGAAGCCATTCAGAAAACCACTCACAGAATGTTTCAACCTGGAGTGGCGTATCATTCAGTGTGAGGGTTGGGTGTATAGGGCCGAAGCTGTTGAGACTTAGACTATTTTGGTAATCACTTTTTACCACATACTTAATAAATGTTGGTGATTGACCTAGGTCTACAGTGTTTATTCAAACTAGCTTAGTCCATCTAACACTTCCAACCTCACACTGCTGATACCCATCAAGGTTTTTAAACCAGGTCTGTGAGGGGTTATGGTGATTGCATCCTAATCCCAGCCCTCTGTCTAAAAGGCTGATGGTTGTCAGGTCATCTTCTCCATGATCTGAAAGTCTAGTAGAGACGAAACCGCGTAGCTGTAGATTAGAGAGTGCTTTGGAGTTATTGTCACATGCTCTTTGATATTGTTATACTTCCACTCAGTGCCACTAGGCATTGTTCTGCGGTGCTGCTAGATTTCCTCATTCTATCAGCCAGTTCCTTTCGCTTTCAAGCCCGTTTCCCCTGTGAGCCCTACTCCGGCAAAATACCTCACTGAGTTGCACAGAGCTCAAGCGAGATCTGGATCAGTGCTACTCAATGTCCCTGTAACGCCGGCTAGCATATGGGTGAAGGCGGGGTCCCTCGTGGTTTTCCGGTATGCAAGGACACAGGGGGTACTAAAGCAGGACATGTATTACACGGACACTATAGCGATTAGTCCTCTCACGGGGTTCCTGGTCCCTTTTTTTTTTCCCTCTGAAACGGGCTGAGTTTTAATCAAAAATGCTTTACTATCAGCTATGTTGTGAGAGGGTATTTTAAAGCCTTCAATCATAAATCTATTGATATACTATTTTACGCTATGAGTGCGCCTGGGTTTTTTGTGTTTTGTAGAATCCTTCAAGGAAGTGGTTTCCTTCAACTTACGGGCTGCGTGAGGACCTCTTGGGATATCAATTGGAGTAATTTTCTAGGATTTGTATCATTCTTGATATCTATTTATTGACATTTTTTGTTTTACTTTTATTTATTTTCATGTATTCTATTTTATTGCATTAGTCATTTAATGTATTGTTTTATTGATTCATGTGCTTATATGTATCGGTTCCTCTTACGATATCTTTTTAGGAGGGTTTTTTATTATAGGTTTTTTAGGTTTGGACCGTCCAAATTTTTTCTTTTGTTTGATACCTAGAGATATGATTTAATACCCCATATATAGCAGCTAATATTCAACCATTTTATACCACCTTAAGAATGTTTTGTATCAAGGTTATATCATACCTAGTACCCTTGTAAGAAAATGTACACACTCTTAACTTTTTTAAATGTTGAAAAATTTTAATTTAGCCCTATATATATACAGTATTACGCCAGAATTACCATTAGGGAGACGACTTGACAAAAAAAAAAAGCCAGGTAGAAATAGTCAGTAAATAAACCTTATTGGCGCTTCCCTTGATTCATTTGAGGTTATTTTTTGTATCGTGGTTTATATTGCATCAGATATCAGGCGTTCTTGCTTAACTGTTGATAGAGTTGCCTATGAAGAGAAATGATTGACAGCAAAATCTACAGTTGTCACCAGGGTGGCCACACAGTTATATCAGGCGGGCCACATTAAATGGGCAACAAATGTTCTTTGGGCCACTGCCCTAGTTGCTCCTACATCCCCGCCGTTTCACATTATAGCTAATTCCTAATACAATGCCAAAAGAAACAAGGATAATAATAAAACTTCACCAAATTACTTATGAAAACCCCAATGACTGATTTAATGCGAGAAATGCTTTTTAAATCTAATTAAAATAAAGGAAAAAAAATAAGAATATGGATCTTAAAATGTTTCAGGTGGATTGGTTTTTATTGGGCGACCTTTTACGAACCAGCCCAACTACTAACAATTGATGGTGTCACAGAATGTTGGCGGTTGTTTTGGGAAAGGAAATATTTTTCTCCTTTTTTTTGGCCCACAGAACAACTACCGGTATTTTACCACAATGTCCAGCCTGTCTCTTGAAGATTAATACTATCTAGGTTTTACCTCAACAGCATTTGCTTTACGAACCATCACTGTTAGAGCAATGGTTTCCCAACCTTTTTTTGTTTAAGCCGACCACCCCAGTGAAATTGAGGATACCCCCATCATCTCTCAATAGCAACAACTCTGTCATCAGCATGCACTCCGACGGACATGTTCGGTACTGGATTACCTATTTTATTTTCAATATGGGGGGACCATTTAAATTACAGGGCAAAACACCCTTACGCGCCAGGCCCGGGGAAAACCAAGGGTTACCTCAGGAAACCGTGTTGTGAACCCATAAAATGGGTTAGGTAGTCAAAAACAGCACAATTTAGCCATAGGGGAGCAGTTCACAACACAACGTGATGAGACAATTGTTCACACACAATCAAGTAAATAAAGAGACCGTTCATTTATAAGTTGTTTTGCTTATCGGGATGGATTCAAATCATATGGCTGGTAAAGTAAAGGCTGGGCAGATAATTTACCACTACGGTAAAAGAATATTCACAATAAAAAAAGTTGATCAGTTTAGATTGCACCTTTCGGAATAGTAAATCATTCTATTTCTAAGGATTTGTGTTTCATTTTCTATTTTCCTCGAAGGGCATCTTCTATATTCCAGAAACCGACAAAAGAATCATGTTTCTTTATGGTAACCATAGAGCTTAAAATGTTGATTCATAAATAGCAACAGCACAGGCAGCAAAATCCGGTCCCCCTAAAGTCTGGTATTTCGATCGTTTTAATTTTGTTTTTGCTTTAAGACTTTGCAGGAGTGATGGGTAAGTTTATATTTGAAGGTTTCTATTTCCCCCCCTGAATAGACAGGGAGTCTAGAAGTCATCAAGAAAAATACTGATTTACTCAGGGCCCTTCATTGTCAAGTAAACAGCCATCTTGATCGGGCTGTGGGGAAAATCAGCAAAGAAAATAGCCCAAAACCAACTTGGCATTAAACGAACTAAATGTTTTAGACCAGTTTCTAACAGAATACGCATTGAGAGGAGAAACGGTTCTCAGAAATTTCTATCTCTCATACTGTGTATTATGTTAGGCATCCAATATTTGTAAGTTTTCAAATTGTTTGCCATTAGGGGGCATTATTAGCTGTGCTACTTCATAAGACACTTTTTGAGAGATGAAGTGAATAAGCCAACAATGAAATATTTGCTAAGCAGATCTTCGACTTAAGACCCCTCCTCCGCTGAAAACACGTGTTAACTAATTCAAGTCAAGTTTTGTAAGGTTGTCTGATTAGCGTGGAAGGTGTCTCTATCCGGCAGACGATGTTAATAATGATGAGCCAACGTGTCTTCTGGCCGAGAAGGGAGCGTATGTGATCCGTTCATCCTAATCTTTTTTGTAATTAATTTGGCTATGTCCTTTCAGTTTTAATGAGGGAGGTTAACCCTGAGAGAGATGAGCCTTCTGTAATTTCTTTTCATCAAACCCATGAGGATATTATGAAATTAGGACTTGTAACTAACCACCCGGTATTCCCAGATTAGTTACATAGAGAATCAATCCCAATTTATGATAGCATTTTGGGCACACCAGAGTTTACAGATTGTTGGGTTTAAATTTCCCCTTTGGGTGGTCTCTGACCAGATCTGAAGGCAGAGGAGGACCTGTTTTTCTAAGCAAGCGAAGTATAGTACGGCTTTATATTTATCTATTAGACAGTAAAATACCCACTACGTCGAAAATAGCCGACCTCCTTTTTAAGGGGTAACTATTACTATCTGGGAAACAGGATATGGTTACTATATTTCCTTCTGTTACTAGGTATACTAGGGCAATGAGTGATTCCCCCTGCTATCCACGCGTGGATTCGCTACTCCCGCCATATAATTGACTCATGATAATGTAGACCACAAACACTGAACACTGGCTTTGCTCGTGAGGTATCTGACAACATTAATCTTGTTAGAAGTGGACCGTCACACGTTTCAAAGGACATGTGATTCCTGAAGGTCAAGGTGTTGGGGGGCTGGGGGTTCAATGAACCAGTTAAAAGAGCCTCATTGGGATAGTCCTAGGCCTCACCAGCCTCTACGATAAGAAGGAACTTAGCATAGCTTGCTACTCAGATATGATGTACCCAGTCCAGATGTGTCTCGTGTAGCGTTTGCAGACCAGAAGACGTAGTAGAAGTCCAGATAGAAATATTCATGCGTCAAGCCAATGGAGTGCCCGTGTCCCACACCTTTTAAGATGAGTAATAAACAATAAGTCTGTATGAGTACCTAGCTTAAAAAATCGATGCGTAAGGACCCTCTTTATTTCGCGTTTGGTGCTTCCCTAATATGACCACACGTTTATCCATAGGATTTCGGCGGTTACCAGTCCCCTGGCCCCCCAGTACTCTCATCCAAAGTGTATCTAAATTTAATGCTCCGGGAGATGTCGCCAAGGCTCTTTATTACTCATCTACCTCTTCAAACAGGTCTCGGGTGGTATGTCATCGCCATAGATAACGAGGCGTCAAAATGACGATTTGGGAGTCCCATGTGACTGGTAAAGTCCACATGACCCCCAGGCATCATTTGATGCTGGATAAACGGTTAGGGGCTGGCCTTTTATGGCACTGGGCTGAGCAGACAGCGGGGATGCAGCGGCCCTTACTTTTTGAGGGCACCCTTGCCATAAGCGCACAGAAGGGAAAATAAATGGGGCGTAAGGCGTCTTTCACGAAGTGGAAAGTATGTATGACAAATAAGGAATTGGTGTTGTACAATTATGGGTCTTCTTATCCGGGTTCTTATTTATCAGCAGTTTTGGGCTGTACCGACGCCCCAATCTTTTTTCGGCACAGGCCACCTTACCCAAACACTTTCATTTATTGTTTGTCTTCCCATGGTACTTTTATTGCCGACAGAATTGTATTAGTACTTTATGGACTTTGTACTCTTTTGTTTTATTAATAGGTTCGAACGTGATGCTTGTAAAGCCTTGCTAGAATTATTTGCACGACGTTCTCAAAACAATGTGGCAAGCGTTTAATAAAGGTCAATGTGCACAGTCATGAGGCCCCGTTTTAATTACTGCAGTGCCGATGTGAATATTATGTAATCAACTTTACAAAAGTGCCAAATGTCTGGTGAAATTGGCAAAATTTGCAAGCCAATGTGAATCTGTAAAACTTTCCATGTAGAACATTAAAATTAAACACTATTAAACTTTAAAACTATTTTGCGGACCTTAAATCTTGCCACACTAAAGTGGCGGAATATGTTTTGCCTGAGAAATACCTAGTGGTGCTAGGTTTACATTACACGCGTGACTTTCTCGTGGTTATAAGAGTAGACATTGGCTGATATTCTACCCATCGGGTATTAGACATAGTATATACCAAGCCCTAGTGTCAAGTGCTACGCTAGTTCGTATATGACCACATTCCTGACATTCTTGACAGCATATTGAAAACACGGAACCTTTGGCAGGGAACAGGGACCTTTGCGGCCGAGTTTATTTGAAAGAAGAATACCTTTGGGAAAATCTATTGTCATTTTTTTGGTACCAACGCCCTGCATGCAAAGTATAATTGTCCCTGGAAAAAATACTGACACAACAGTATAGTTGATTCTAGTTTGAGTCATTTTTAAATGTTACGGGGGGATAGCTAAATGTGAATCGTGGAAAACAGAGTCGTGTGTAGGGAGGAGGGAGGTGCATCTAAATAGGCCTGATACTCAACCAGATTGACTTTCATTGATATCGCACAGACTTTAGAAAAAGAATTTGTTTGTTGATCAGTAAGTAAAAGCTATACTGTTAAGTATATTCATATATTTAAGTTATCCTTTATTTCACTTTCGAATGTCAAAACCACGAACAGCATAAAGTTAATCTAGCAAAGAATAATGTGTCTGTGATGTAGCGACAGACCTGACAGTTTCATGTGTAGCTCCGTTCGGCCGTGATGGGGCCTTACCAGGCCGCCAACGTTATTCCACTTGCACACCACACCTTGGAAAGGATATACAAAGTCTTGAGAAATAAAAAAATAATAGGTCTCATAGTCATTTAAAACGTGAAGCGATCCACTTTTTCGTGACCACACAGAAAAACAAAGTTCCCATATTTGGTGCAATCTCAACAACAGCACAGTAGGTACGTTTATTAGCGAAAATAATAAAAGAAGAGTGCTTGTGTCCTGTGTTGTCAAATTCCCTTGCAAGAGACTGTTTTACAAAAAATGGCTTCACTAAATTGCTGGACACGGTGCAGCTAAACATTTACGTGCACAATTGCAATTTTGTGACAGCTTTAACTTGATACAAATGTATCCAAATTCAATTTAATTAAAACTTTATGAGTCCCGGTGACACATTTAGGAAACCATAACAGCAATCGCCTCCACTTTCACGCCTTGTCTTTGCCGTGCAATGCTTAATCAACAGTATAGCAGCTCCCTGAGACTTCATATAAAACCCTTGATCCTTTCAGCTACTCGCAGTGCGACCGTATATTACATATCTCTTAGAGAACAATCCGGCCATACATCCGTGTCCATCTCTGCTAGCACTAGACAGTCCACAGTATTTGCTACAATCAGAATGTGTCTTGATACCGGCCCGGCCATGGCACCGAAACTTCCTCTATTACAACTGTAATGTTAGGATCTTTTTCTTTTACCTCTCGCTGTCATTGAACTGCACCTTCCACGGTGATAAAACGCCGCAGCGAAAAACATTGGAAGACTATAAACATCAAACATGTTTATGAAGAAATACACCTCAACAGGACATTCCACTGCCAGTTATGGCCCGCGAAAACGACCACTTGCATCTCTATTGTCATCCACTTACACAGCTGTATTGTCCAGTTCATTTCTGAGCCTCTTATATCTTTCACCAACAATGTTATTTACACCTGAAACGGTTTTTTGATTCCTTTTTGTTTTGTTTTTGTCTGTTTGTTTTATATTTAACCCTACTATTATCACTCCTTAATTGAGAAAAATAGAATCAATATTCATGAAGGAAGGCATTGCAACCAAGGGCTTTTTACGCGAGTTCACTAACGATGCCTCGTGGGATTCGATCACTGTGAATAGGATATAATTTCTTTTTTTCTTCAAGTGCAAGTGATATTTCTTATAGGCTTTAGTCTGGTGCATTATCCAATAAAGATGCTATTATAAGTTTACTTTGCATACCACCCCTCTGGCTGGGGATTCAGGTTTAATATGAACTATGACCTAGTATTGCTGTGGCACGAAAAAAAACACTGGATTGAAACAGTTTTTGCACGTTCACAGACGGTGCTCTTCGGAACGTTAATCGCCAGGCCTGCAACAAACCGTGTGGGTCACCTCACTAATTCATTCTACCAAGGGCATTCTTTTTCTCTGTTTTGTATAGGTTATGCGTGACTTGAGTTTTATCGGATGAGGTAGTCAGTACTTTTCTTATTACATGGTGTAGTGTCGGCGATACTTCCCGTTCTTTTTTTTTTTTCCCCCCTTGTTCCCCGGTTTTAGGGTTTCTTTGGTAGTGAGTGTGGACGGCCCTCGTACAGGGGGAAAGATGAGTAAAATAAAGAATTTGCGCCCGCCTACACACCTCGCTGAAAGGGACTGTATGTATGTATGTCCCTCCAGTAGCGTATTGTATGTATGTTAGGGATGTATGTATCCGTATGCCTATGTATGTATGTAGTTAGCGGTGATTGTACTGTGTGTGTTCACAATGTTAAGTAAACCAATTTCTTAATAGTATTTACGTCTCCTACTTTATTTATAAAAAAGTATTTTATTTAACAGTTCACCCACTATTACATACACCACACCCACCATACATAATACATAACACTACAGTTACCTTACAAACAATCCCTAACTCCCCTAACAAGCATGAACACCAACACGGTGTGGCCCACCAGCTCAACAAAGTGCGTTCGCACAGGCACGCACTTTCCCGCGCGCACGGCTGTACTTTATCCATCATAGTAAACGCGCAACAAAGCACAGAAGCAGGATTTTCACATTTAAACAAAAGCGGTGGGGTTGGTCCTCTTAATCTGTGGCATGATAAGTAAAACAATTGGTCTATTATATGTAATGGGTTGAAGTCCACATGGCCCTTACAACCCAGGAGTGTACTCAACCACAATGTAATGTTTTTTCTCACAAACCCAAGCATGCACCCTTTTATCAAAAACAAAAGAGAATATCTTATCTCGGCGCCAGTGCTAAAGTCCAAGACGGTCAGTGTTCGATATATTCACACTGTGGTGTTAATATACATACACCACTGTAAGCGAAAAGGTTTAACCCCAAGTTCAATAGCACTTCTCACTAATCTGGATGGGGTGTGTAGAGTTTGGGCGATTGGGGGGTTATCAGGCATATAAGGCATTAGACCAGACTGATTAACACTAAAATCGCATTGGGATGAAGGGTTGTAACTCGTTTTTATGTGCACCACACGGATGTTTTACCATCCAACCACACCATCTTTATTGTCTCCTATTGGCACGCGCAGTCCATTAGCTGCAGAATAGCAATGTATGCGAATGGCGTCTTCCACATCTGTATTTTAGAAACCAAGGAGCAGGCTAGACTCTAATTTTGGAGTGAGCTAGCTAAGGACCCGCTACTCAACGACCCTCGTCACATATTGTGTCCGCCGTGTTCCCCCAAATAATACAGAGAATAGATATATTTATATATCCAACATGATGTGGAATTATACACCAACTCACACTGATGACCTACCATCAACCCGCCGTTCGAAACATGTCTGTGAGTGGGTTAATGTGCTTTGACATCTCATCCCAGCCTCTGTCTAATAAGCTGTGTTAAAAAAGACAGCATGGGCCCGAGGATTGGCTGTGTAATACGCGCTTGGAACTTCACAAAGGTGGCTATCTGCATGTGTCTTGGCATTGTTCAATTTCCTAAGACTATCTCATTGCCGGCTATGTTGAAGTGCTTTTGTCCTTTTATTGCTGTTGGTGTTCAAGGGGAAAAGACAGGCGTTGCAGATAATTTGTCCTAAGCAAATGACAACATGAACATCTTTTACAGTAATTATTTACAGTTTGAGTTATGCTCTTATTGTGGCAGGGTTTTTGGTCACTTTTTACCCCAACAGAATCTTCAATGGTTAGTGCCCCCGCGTTGCAGTACTAGTATAGTCTCTAAACCCTACTGTTCATTTGCTATTAAGTATCCCACCTTACCCACTGATGATATTCCTACTCAATGGTTGAAAATGTCTCGAGGGGGTTTTAATGTCTTGGAATGTCATCCCGCTCTGTCTAAAAGCGTGTTAAAACAGACATGCATGGATGAGGATGCTCCGTGTAATAACAAGCTTGAGAACCAAAAGGTGGCCCACTCGATGTGCTCATTTGCACAGGTCATTCCCAGAATCCCTTGCCTGCAGTGGAAGGCTGTATGCTGCGGTGACAATGGGGAAGACAGGGTGCATGAACTGTCTAAGTACCAGGCAAATTGTAACTTTATACCAGAATCTTTACAGTTGCTTCCTTTCTTATACTACTATTCTATATATTTCTCTATATAAGATTATCCATATATATATAGTATATATACCTATATTTATACTCACGACTAGTAAACGGGAGGTGTGCAGTTATGTGAAAACAGGGTTTATATCATCTTACCTCCCCTGGGCGCAAAAAACTCTAAACATTGTTAAAGAGGGGACCCTAGTTTCGAGTTACAAGCAGCATATTCAAACTGACCACTACCCTCTACACCCATGGTGCAATACACCACTTTGTATATATTTTTATGATATTAAAGAAAAGACCTAATAGTTCTAAAAAATACAATCTAACAATTCCTCGTACTATCTTTACCAGTGGGTTTAAAAGAAGTATAAACCAACTAACACTTAAACTCATACAACTAAATTAAAACTGCCCTCATAGGGGCATATACATTATTTTGAAAATTCACTTATTCCTCTATACGAAAAGAACACTAAGCTACATGTACATATGTTTACATATGATAACGGTACACCCGTTGTGATTTAGTAGTGACCACCCAGTTAGTAATTGCCTCCTACTTGGGATAGTCAAAAAGAAAAAGTTATGGATTTTATGCTAATACCAGTATTGGTGGATCTTTCTTTAAATTCCACGAGTTGTGCTTGGTGTTAAGTGATTGTCGGCACTGTATATCTTAGTTCTGTTGGTATGCACGGGCCCTGCCGGGCAAGACGGAAAGCCTTTGCATGCTTCGTCTTTAAAGTCACAGGATCTTTAGGCAAGATCTTCATACTCTCTGAGTTTAACACCCCCTATGAGTGAAAGGTGTGTTATTCAGATGTAGATAGCAGAACTAATTAGCTTCTTTTAGGATTGTTCCACCACTCTTTAGCACACAAATACTCTCTTGTCCTCACTCGACCCGAGTACAGACCCTACCAAGGGAGTGTTACCTTATCTTTTCCTATTGCTGACACTCCTAGCTTTAAGATGGAGTTATTTGCACCTGGGATCCCTGAGGGTAATGAGACTTACTTGTGTCTCAAACTTCCCAATCCACTCACTCGGCCAGTGGCCTTTTTGCCTAGATTAGTCGAAGTCTCTATGTACATGCTTGGAGCCGCCTCTGTCCAAGCTTCAGCGTCCGCGCTGCTCGATTCCGAGTCTGCATATGACCTGCCTGCCGTCTTCACATAGCAAGTCCCTCCCCGCACAAGGTGTTCCCATCGGTGTTGGCGCCAAACTAGATTTTGAAAGTGCATCCTTTCACTTTACGCATGTAGAGTTTTCCCACTGGTTCGCGCGATTATGTTCTGCAAAAAAGATTAAACCCTACGACACTGGAAGCAGCAGACGCGGCAGCTACAGCATGCACTCCCAACATCACACGAGGAGGACTTGATCGTAATCTATCACCCTGGCGCAGTCGTGGAGGGGAAAGTGTAGGACAACAAGTCAGTCGTTCTCCCCTTACCGTACCCTCAGGATCCCGGCAAAACTAAATCTTCAAGCTAGGGTGGCACAAAATGAAGCCCCTCGGTTTAACGCTCCCTTTCCATTCTGTACTATAAGTGGCAGAAAAGATCTGTGTGCTAAAGAGTGGTGTCAAAGCTCCCTTAAGAAGAGGCTATTAGTTCGCCTATATACATCTGACACACACTGTACACTCCATGAGGGTTGAACCAGAGAGTATGAAGTTTGCCCGAAAAGTCACTCCGGGAACTTGAACTAACATCTCTTTCCTCTTGCACAGCCATGTCCCTTATTACCTACAGACTACCCTCCCAAACATCCCTCCCAGCACCAAGTTGCCGACAATCACTACACACCAAGCTAAAATAAGACGTGTTTCCACCAATAATGGGATACATATCCATAACTTAAACCTTCCTGTTTTACGACTATCCAATTGGCGGCAATTACGATACTCGGGTGGACACCTACCTCAAAATCCCAAGCGGGTTACTCTTTATATATGTAAACAGTTACATGTATGCTCCTAGTATTTACGATAACGTAATAATGTTCACTGTTCAGAGGCCACTATTAAGGGCCTTTTAATTTATGTTGTATGATGTTAAGTGTTATTTGATGTATATTCTTTGTACAAGCTGGTAAAATTTAAAATTTTATCTCCTTTTTTTCTTCTAGCTTAAATATTAGGTTACTTCTGTAATATTGAATAAAAGTATTTTTATTTGTAGTGCCTAACCATGTTGACGAGTGCTTGGTTCTCATTTGACATTCTCTTGAACTCTGGAACTAGGGTCACCCTTATTATACATTTGATTTATGCTGTCAGGATTATACTATAACCACTTTTTTGCCTTCATGTACATATAGGGGAATTTTGAAGAACGTTCCCCTGCTGTACATCCAGTCAGCAGACGCCTCACTTTCCGTTTCTATAGACGTAACGGTTATAGTCTACCCATTGCTACAAGTTCAGTGAGCGCCATTCTCTATTTTTCTATTGTATTTTAGTTATGTTTCAAAAGTCTAACGCAGGAGCTTTTCCTTGTATGCCAGAAATTAATGTATTTTTAAACAGGCATATATGTTAGAGTTAATGGTTTCGAGTGTCTTTCATCTCCGCACTTCACAAGGCGACCACTGCCTGAATAACGCGAATGCAGCCTCAGTGTCATGAGAAGTCTGAAGTTTGAAACATCTCATGAGACCATCAGGTGTTAAGGCATTCAAGCACAGGCAAATGTGATCTAGTTACCCAGGAACCACGTCCAAAATATGGGCTGTTCACACCTTGTGGCCAGACCCTAGCACTTGACTGTCGACCACGCCGTTAAGGGGGACGGGGTGTTTTTTGCGGAACACTGATATGCTAAGACCGCTAACTCGGTGTGTTAGACCTTAGACAAATGTTCTCCGTGCATACACCAGTGAAACCACGTCTGCCCATGCTATAACTATGGAAGCCTCTGGGATTGGGGGGAAAGTGATCCCACTGGGAAGGTGATTGGTTCGTGGATCGTTAGGCTATTAGGACCCGTTTTAACCCTTATATTAAAGATGCTGAACGCCCTCCTTCCAGGCCCAAGAGTGGTTCATGATTTATCATAAGCTGTCCCTGTTTGTTCAAGATTTCGTCCAAGTACTTTTCAGCGCCCTGTCAGCTCTTCCCAGCGTCTATCACCGGACTGCATGGGGTTCTAAAAAACCTCGAACCCAAGGATTCCTACCCTACCATCGGGCATTCGTTAGTCACTGGGGACCCCAGAACGAACCCAAGAACCAGAACGCACTTTCTGCAATTGGTGGAAATATCGGAAGGCCAAGTTTGCGCCCTAGACCAAAAGGATTGCTAAGAAAGACTATATTACTTCATTCCTTTCGTTCTATGGACAATTATTTGTTCCCCACTGCCCATGTCAAGTGATTCATTAAGTTCCCTCATCCATGAGGTCCGTTCCTCTGTCGTGTGTTTTGTCTGATAATTAATTATAGATGATTCAATTATTTTGCCCGCCTTGTTATGCTCAATCGGACATCCAACTAAATATAAATTGTTCATAATACTAGGTCTACCGTGCAAGAGTTTAAAAAATAATTTATAAGATTCACTGATAAAATAAAGGCCTTGTAAAACAAAAACAAGGCATGCTGACTAAAAATTTATTTTAAACTTACAACACACCATCCAAGATTAGTGAGAGAGTGCCTATTAAGTGGCGGTTCCTTTTCTTTACAGTTGTTATACCCCCTTGCCCCTACCAGCACCCTCACGTCCTCTCACTACCTCACTAGATCCCATTCTAAGCTGCTAGCGGGTGCGTCTCTCCTAGGTTGTCCTCTATATACACCGGCAGTTGTTGGTAGGGACAAACTGGCTCCTGGTCTGTCAATCAGAATTCAGTGATGATGGATCCCAGTACAGGTAGTGCTAGAAAAGAGTGATAAACGGCGTTACTTCGTGAATGAACAATTAGTGAAAATTAAAAGGAAAGGTGGTAAAAGGATAGGATTAACCTAATCCACCCCTTGCTCAAACACTCACTGGTGGGACCACCCCGCTGTCACGGTTCAAACGGGTACAGTATGATCAAAAACATCCAGGGGAGCAGTGGGGAGATAAGAGAACAATATATACAATAATAAGTGCAGACGTCAAGTATTTTATGATATAAATAGCAGTGTCTTGCCTTATGGTTGATCTACTCACAGGAGCAAGGTGATTTGTGAGCAGTGGGCAAAATTGGGTGCCACCCTTGACGATATATAGAGTTGTAGCCACCCTAGCGATTCTAAGTCAGAAGTGTATGTACCAGAGAGAGGGAGAAAACTACATAGTGCGAACGATATGATAGTTTATATTTGAAAAAACACAATTAATGCGCACAATTCAATTTTCACAAAAGCTTTAAAAGCATGTATCACATATGTGAATGGAGATGCTCCCGAAACAGCTCACCGCCTCCTACAGGCTCAGTAGATGATCCAAGCTCTGCGTCCTGGACCGGAGCTTCCTTCTGCGCGCCCGTCTGCAAGATGTGAACGTCACGCATTCAGAGCTGGTTCTTTCTTTCTTTATACGGATCGTATCCAAGGACCAAAATAGGTCCACTGTAAAAACTCTACGCGTTTCGCCTCAGCTACCAAACTGTTCTGGCTTCTCAGGAGTATGATCTGTTTCTGTTGGTGGGCTCATTTATACATAATTTTATCAATAAAAAAGGCTTAATTAATTAAGCCACTTGCACGGGGGAGTCATTATTAGAATTTCACATAGGAATGTGGTAAGTAGTAAACATAGGTACATAACATAACATGGAACATGGGGAATTTGCCACCTAGTACATTAATACAATTTGTTTGACAATATGATTACATATCAATAAACCAATCAACCCTTAGTGGGTTTTATAACATGTCACCAGGAAAAGGTAATACTTAATGATGTTTGGCAATGCAGGCATATTGAATGCCACAATGCCTAGTTATAGAGATAAAAATAAAAATAAAAACCCATAATATAAAGGGAGGGACAGTTCAGAATTCATATATAAAGATGCTAATACTGGCCCAAATGGTTTGAGGGAGTTGGTGACACGAACGTATTAACTGTCACCAACTCCCTCAAACCCTTCTTGGCCAGTATTAGCATCTATTATAATATAATTTTAATTTCCCTCCCATGATATATTATGGGTTTTTTATTTTTATGTTTTATAATCTCTATATTGCATGGTGCCCATTCAATATGCCCTGCATTGCAAACATCATTAAGTATGAGCATTGTCCTGGTGACTGATTATAAAAACCCACTAAGGGTTGAATTGTTATTGCTAGAATCAATATTGTCAAACACATTGTAATGTAATTAATAGAGTGCATTCCACCACGTTTCCAAGTTATGTATGTACCTATGTTACTACATACCCACCTTCCTATTTGATTATAATAATGATCCCCAGTGCAATTTGGGCCTAATTAATAAGCCCGTTTTTTTTAATGTAAAATATGTAGAATAGCCACAACAGAAACACAGATCATACTCCTGACGAGAGCCGAGAAAAACAGTTTCGGTAGCTGAGGAGAAACGCGTAGAGTTTTACCAAGTGGACCCTTTTTGGTATTGGAGACGATCCGTAGAAAAAGATATCGAATGAAGTGACGTCACATCGTGCAGACGGGCGCGCAGAAGGATAGATCGCGTCACAGGACGCCAGAGCTTGGAAGACAGCAGACTGCCCTGTAGGAGGCGGGAGCTGTTTCGGAGATCCTCATTTCACATTATTGTGATACATGCTTTTTAAACTTTTGTGAAAATTGTAGTGCGCATTTTAATTGTGTTTTCAAATATAAACTAGAATATTGATCGCACTATGTAGTTTTTCTCCATCTCTCTATAAATACACTGCTGACGGACGATTCGCTAGGGGGGTAAAACTCATAGATATCTTAAGGGGGTGGCAACCCAATTGCACCAATGCATCAACATATCACCTTGATCCTGTGAGTTTAGATCACAATAAGAGCCAGACACTGCTTTTATATCCATAAAAAACGGACCGTCTGAACTTAGCTTGATAT